>VCRD01003047.1:48478-70113 GCA_006783055.1 Trinorchestia longiramus
TGCTGCGTCGTGCTGGGTCATGCTGCGTCGTGCTGGGTCATGCTGCGTCGTGCTGGGTCATGCTGCGTCATGATGGGCCATGCTGCGTTATGATGGGTCATGCTTCGTCATGCTGCGTTATGGTGGGTCATGCTACGTCATGCTGGGTCATGCTGCTGCGTCATGCGTTGTGTGTGTTGTGTGGTGCAGCTGCTGCGTCATGTGTTACTCTGTACTTCAGTATACTGTTTCATACTTTTTGTAGCAAGTGTATACTTCACAGATTATGTTCGTTCTCTATGTACCGGAGGGAAGCCTAAAAAGACTGAACACACATTTAATTAAAAATCTTGATTGTTTGGCGATTTTTTCCCTGCTTTGCCAATATCATCTAAAAGCCTATTAATTTGACATTGAAGACAGAGTTTTGTTATTGTTGTGTACTATAAAATGACTTCCCAGCGAGATAAACGAGTGGAGGTGTCTGCACTTCTTCGTGCGTGAATCAAAGTGAGTGAGGTTGCAAATCTGCTCTGGGTTTCCCGTATAACCGTCTACCCAATAAGACGTGCTGGCAGTGGTTGAAAGAGTGTTGTGGATCAAAGACAGCTGCGAGATGCCATTCGAAGCAGTCCCTTGACGTCCATGCGCCAACACGACAGGAGACTCGGGATTGGAGCGGCTACAGTTCGACGAGCAGTCGAAAAGCTGGGAGGCAAGTCCCTTCTCATTGTTGAGAGGCTGTAGCTCACGCCAGCCATCCATACCAAGCGTTTTGAACGTTTCCAGAGGCTCAACAATGATCTCAACTCTGTTCCACCTGGTCGGGTGATCATCTTCTCAGATGAGAAGACTTGGACAGTTGACCCGGTGAGAAACATTGATGCCAAGGCATGCTGCGTTCGCCACACAAATATCACCGCCGTTAAAGCATCCGTTGACGAGGAGTTGATGACCATGAACATGAACTACGTTGTCAAGACCTACAAAACCTTCAGGAGCCGTGTCGACACCATCATCGATGCGGATGGCGGTTATATTGAATAAAATTGAACATTAGACCGGTATTTCTATTGCCTGAAAATTTTGCTTACTTTGGTTAAGGAGTTTATGAGCTACCTAGGGCAGAATTTAGATTTAGGGTTTGCTTCGTTTTTTTGGGCCCGCCCAGTATATCTTTATACTTAGTGATGTATCTTCACACTTCATGCAGTGTCTTTATGCATGATAGAGTATGTTCAAACTTACTGAGTGTAACTGCATTTAAATTTGCATTTATCAAGAACTGTCTTGACACTATATTAACTGTCTATGTTTCAAATAGTATTTCTTCACTTTGTAGACTAAATTCATATTAAATGAAGCATTGTGATACTTCGCTGAGTTTCTTTGTACTTCGTGAAGTGTATTCAGATCCAAGCAATAATTTCAAGCTTCAAAGAATTGAGCGCAACAAATAGACCCCAGCTTTCTCCTCAACTGCCTTCTTTCTTCCAGCCCTGTGATTTCATGCACTCGGAAGCCCTGTTTGTATGGCAACGAGACTTCAAGACTTGCATGAACTTGATTCTAATTTAACGCTATTCTGCATTCCCTATTTCTAGAGTTCACTGTAGGTTGAAATCCCCTTCAGTCTGTCAATACCACAAGACACTCTGCAACCATTCCGTGACTCAGATCAACACTTCAGTCGGTGCAGAAATTGTACATTTCTACCAAGAAAAAAATTCTGTGCAATTTTCATTCTCTTGTCATGAACGCCAACAACGCCATAGTATGTTGTGCTTTCAATTAATCAAAATTTAATTTGTGTAAAAGATGCTCTCGGTAATTTTTGTGTCAGCGTAAGTAACCAGCTGCTGCGCATTATCGCGTTCGTGAGGATTTGAAGAGACTTTAGCTTGGATGGATGTGTGTGACTCGAGACGAAGCAGCCAGGAGAAATTGACGCTGTCCGGACTAGAATTTTGAACGATAAGTGTACACTTTTTCATGTTTGTGCCAAATGTTTGTACATGAAAATTATTGAATTCCTATAGATAATTGCAGCTCACAATATTTCCTTAGACCACGTAATTAGTATACTGACTAGTTAATTACTTGAAAACTAATTCAATACTTGATGATAAGAGCTCCTCTTCACTTAAAATTCCACTGTGGTAGCAAAGGAAACTTGCTTAACCATACGAGAAAACTTACTAGCATACCTGCAAAATCTGGAGGGGACAAATGCGAAGGAACTGGGAATAGCGATAAATTCGCATTTCTGAAACCATGCTCGTGTACTGGTTGTACTTACCAAGCAGAGGTGAAAAGTCAAGGCATGTTATTTATTATGAAAGTAATAGCGAATTTGAACCTCTTGGAAAATGGTCAAGTAAACTTAACCATGTTAAATTAAATTAGTTACCTCTAAGCTTATGAGTTCTGCAGTTTTTTTGATCAAAATATTTCAAGAAAAAATTTCAATCCTCTGGCTTCCTTCCAGTGTTCTTTTCGAAATACAAAAAAGTGCGTCCGAGCTTCTCTCAAGTACAGAAATGTGACTGGGGGAACAGCAGGCAATCAAGCAAATGAGAACTTAGCTTACACAGGGCAACATTTTTTTAAAAAAGAGCATACACTTTAGACCGCTCATTCTGCAAGAACTGCCGTGCAATCACATTGTTGGAGAACATACCATTAGAAAACCTGCACATTTTAAATTCAGTCTTTTATTTCACTTTGATTGGTCGCTCCTGATCGTAGCCACATCTTCAACATCGCTTCCTGCCACAACCCTACTGACTTCTACCAGGCCCTCTGGAAAAAGAAGGAAAATTTCTGAGATTATCTGACATGAGACCAACAGTTTTTGCCCAAGAGAAAATGAGTGATGAGAAATGGGGAGCTGAAATTAGAGAAATTCCGCTGATTTTCTATGATTGTTGACAGGGACGTCTTTCTTTTGAAACCTTCCTCTTGCTGTGTGTGATGTGAGGTGTTTTTGGTGTACGATGTGTGATGTATCTGGTGTGTGATGTGAGGTGTACTCGTATTTGATGTACGATGTGTGATGTGTCAGGTTGATGTGGTGTGATGTGATGATGCAAGATGTGTCTAGGGCATGTCTCAAGACTAAGTCAACAATAATTATCAGGGGTCAATCCTGCTGAACATGCCTCTCTCCTACAATGTGTATTTTTCATCTCAATTTACAGACTTCCATGGTCTAAGACAAACTTGCAAATCTTCTGCTCCAAGGGAATATTTGTCATTGACATTTTGCGGTTGTTCAGCTGGCCAATGTGATCATGAATATAGTTCAAATATAATGGTTAGGAAACAACAAAGGAGTACTTTTGTTGCTTCAGCCTCATAACGTCTAGAGCTTCAGTGTATACATAACATTGCCTGCCACGTGATGTATTCACTGACTGAATGCTTGACTCTATTTCTGTTCATTATGTCGATTTTATCTCGCTCAAACATGTGAGGGTGGAAGGAAAGTTTTCAGGACGTTATGAGAATAATTCTGAGGCCCTACTCAGCATTATTATTGAATATAAATACTCCGTAAAGAATCACTTCCGATTAAAAGCTCGTCACGTTGATGACGATGCATTGAACTTTGTTGTAGAACATTGTGTAAGAGTGTTCCTTGATGATGATATTTTCATTTAAAATACCGTTTGTAACACTTTTTCCCATGAAATTATTTACAATATTATCCGAAATGTGGCAATTAAGCCCACCGCTACCAAACAGGACTTTGGAAATGAATCGAGTCAGCCTAGCTTGTGTAGGCAGACTATACGAATTCTGTGACCTTTTCACGAGTTATCATGCAAGTGGAATATAATTCACTCCTCTAATTTACATACGAAACAAAACACCTGTAAATAATACACTATGGCACATCCCTCATCTTCTACATCAGATGTTTGTTAGCTGATACATCAAATGTTCATTACTGGGGACATGATGCTCACATCAAATGTTCATTACTGGGATCATGATGCGCATATCAGATGTTCATTACTGGACTCGTGATGCTCACATCAAATGGTCATTACTGGGGACTTGATGCGCATATCAGATGTTCATTACTGGGCTCATAAATCGACTTTGTTTACTGTTGAAGGGCTCTTTCCTTCATTAGCATTTCTACGACGCCTCCACAGTTCAATGACTTCGAGAACTGCTATTGGGAGAATTTATAATGAATGAACAATGATTCATTTATTTCTACTTAACATTCGCGGGAACTTATAAGCCTCATTTGCATTTTCAAAAATCTTACATTTGGCACAAATCCTAGTATCACACCGTGGATGCTTTTCGAACATCTCAGTAAGATTTTAAGTTATTTTGACCGAGTGAAAAAGAAAACTTCAAAGATAAATTACGTGGCAGAAGAAGCTGCAAGATGACCGAGGCTGAAAATCATCAATTCGAGTGTGGTGACAAACCCTACAGCTAAAACAGGTGGTGATGATAACTCATGTTTGCCTGAGCGGTGTTGAGACTAGGGCTGGGGAGTTTCAAGTTCAATCTTGGACTCCGACTCCACAGTCCAAGTAGTGACACTTGACGACAGAATCTTGTCCTGCTGACGTCGCATCTACATAAACCCGTGAGCTTTGGGTGCCGTAAACACTATTCTGTTTCGTTAGTCCGTCTGTATGCGGGTACGATGCCTGTACCAGCTACCTGGTATTGGAGGACTCTGGCACAGGCTCGATAAGCAACACGAGGTGCTCGCTTTGAAGCGCTAAAAGTTCATTACTAGTCATGAAGTGTTCTGCATTTTGCTCGCCTGGTAATGTAAAATGGAAATGACAAAAAATTACCGCTGATTGAGAGACACCGACAGAGTTCACAGAGGGCAGAAATTGAGTTTTGGAGAGTTATGCAAATCTACAAAATGAAAGCCAAAAATAGTCAGTGATTATTTTTCTACTCTAATGGTAATATTATAGTTTCAATTATACTCTGGTTAAACTTTAAAATTTAAGTATCTTTATCACAAAAATCCACTGGGAACTCTAGACTAAAATATGTAATTAAATGGAAGCATGTTATTGCCGAACATGTATTATACATCATGAGATATAAGAGAAAATTTTTTCGAGTTCGCGAGCGTCTTTTTTAGGACAACGGTAATAATTAACACTAAGTGACCTTTCTTCCTCCTCGGTTCCCTTTCTAGCAGTGAGCAAACTGATGATGAAACTGAGTCCATTTAATTGTAGCTCTCTGATATGACATTACATTTCCTACTGGGTGATGTAACTTTTGAAACATCTCCAAAGCACAACACCCCATCTCCAGGTGTATGTTTAGTTTTGAGACACTGCTACAAAGACTATCGATATAATATTGGAACGCATCATCACTTCCATCGTAGAGTTGAACTCTGTCCTAACATCTTTTGCTACAGCACCTACATTCTATAGTAAGAAAATCTACGTTATACGAACTTTGCTACAGCACCTACATTCTATAATAGTACGACTAGTGAATCATGACGAACATTATTGTTGTGTCTAATTACGGCTAGGTTTTTTAACTTTTGGCCCATTTAGGACGGGCTTCTGTGTGTTTTATTCCCTCTACAGCAGCCTCAAGCCTTCATTCTATAGTATAAGTTGTTCTCCGTAGCTCGTCTTTTGCATAAATTTCCGTGCTATTCGTCAGCAAATTGCTGAAAACGTTCAGCAGAAATCTTGAGCAGTCTTTGATTGTATATCCTTTCTCAATTTATTAGCAAATTAAACTTTCTTTTATCTTCCAGGTCCCTCTTGAAAGATATGTACAGTATCTCTTGTAATATAAACATCCAACGAACGTATGCATTCCGTGGTGTGTTATATATATCCTATGTACTGCAAGTATCATTCAATCTTTTAAACTTCATGCACTGCCAGTTGGAAACTACAGGGCAGACCTAGGCCGACACATCCATCACTCAGGATAAGAGGGTGATGGAGGGCTACCCTTACAGGCACGAAGCCTCAATTGTCGAGGGCATTGCAGTAATATTTTTTCGACTTTCTCCACCGATGGTCTTAGAAAATACCCAGTTTCCCCAATAAGTTTCAGAGCCAAGTACGAAAAAGTGCGCTGCGTTTTGAACTTTCAGATTTTATTATGGACTGTTCAGCAACACGTTAAAAGTATTTCTTGCTTGCGAAAGCGTTTTGCAAAGTTACCAGATGTTGAGTTATGCTTCTGCAACTCATGACTATTTTCTGCAGTAATTCAATGCCTGAGCTCGCTGCTCTAATGCTCTCGCCAAATGAAGTTATATCATCATTCCGGCTGGAAATCATGTTTCGCCAAGAGGAATAAAGGCCGGATGCTAAAAGAACTTATTTATATTTTCTTCCCTGCTGTTCTGCACTCACAAACAAGTTACCTCAAACTTATTAGTTAAGTGCCTTCTTATTAAAATTAAGATACTTATGTTCCATGTTTGTAGTCAACATCTCCTATCAGATTCTTCCATAGGATCCCATTCTACTAGCCATAGCGACGACAGTCGAGGTGGGCAACCATGTCCAGCCTTGATCGGCTTACTCTTCAAGTGCCCAAGTAAAGCCTCTTTTGAGCTTAAGTGTTGAAGAGGGTGATGAAATGTGGCAGCTTTCAAGGTTACTCACATACGTTCCAACTCATTGTTCTGCGTAGTGAAAGACTGCGAGTCGCGCTGCTGAATACAAAATACATAGTCAGACACGTTGTTAGTATTGAGAGCTATTTTTCTTCTCATGATGGACATTGATATGCACTTACAGCCAGCATGCCTGATTCAATGTGAGAGAATGCTTTGCAAAATTATTTTCCATGAATGACACGTAAAAACACTCTGAGCCCTTTGTGATTACTTCATTTAAGTAAAATGTGCGGAACTCTGTGTTCATACAGTAGGACCTCAAACAATGGACCAGAAAATTTTCGTTCTCGAAAGAGTTATGAATTTAAAATACAATTGTCTACCCTCCTATAGAAGTCGAGTTTAACGAACGTACAAAGCTTTCCGTCGTTACTAGTTGTTTTTAATGTTTTTTTTCTCAAGTTATGCTAGAAATCAATTGAAGTCCTTTGTTAGATATAATTTAAATTCTAAATGAAAAGAGAACAAGCTCATTAAATTATTTTATTGCATGTAGTAAATATATATGCTTAAAAATGAATGTAGTAGCGGTGGTTAAACTAGAAATATAATAATAATAATGAATGTAATATGATAGTAATCGTAAAGAACAGAAATCCTGTCATTCCCTAATATTGAAAAATATATAATTTTTACTTGAAAAAGAATACAGTTAATGATAAATTAGTTTCACGACTGAATCATTACGACCCAAGATTAATTGTGGAATTATTCTTATTCTGATTAGTTGCTAACACTTGTGACTATTAACCAGCTTACTCAGTCTGAGATTGCAATATAATATTAAATCTTTTAAAAATATTAATGTTCTAAATCTACTTTGATTTAATTTTACCGTCATCGACCTATTTTTGTTCATGTGAATGTGCAATCATTGGTTTATCTTTATTTAATTATGAGTTCAAAAGTCTGGTCTTTTTTGTGTGTGAGGAGCTCAATAGATGGCACCAGTAATAGTGCTTTGTGTAGTCAGTGGCTTTCATCACGAGTCCCGTTTTCGCAAAAGTTCCCGTGTTTTGAAGCCTCTTCTTTAGAGGTTCCACTGCATTTAGCTGAAGGAAATCCTATGACTATCCTGAATATGATCATCATTATAATAGAAACATTTTAGCTTTTGTGTTCCTCCTTGTTAAGAAAATAGAAATAGTTTGACAAACAATATAGATCATAGTGATATATTGTTTCAATTTTAAACATACGAAAATTAATCCTGGAAAAATCCTCTGCTGTCATTAAGCTTTCTTCCTCACTGCATGTTAATACGTAATGACAAATTTTTTACTTAGATTTTGTTACCGTCCGCTCAAAATTGTTTAATTGCATTAATAGCTTAATGCAGAAGTTATTATTCTTTTTCATGGCTCGGTTTTTTTCTTGAACAAAAACAATATGCTGAACACAAAAGTTGGAATACACGAACATAAAAGCTGGAAAGCATCTCAAATGACTTGGATAATGTGAGCTGAGTGGGAATAATGAAATGAACGTAATTGAGAGCGAGTCTGAATTGCCGCAAGTGTTAGGCATGCACTTCAAATACAGCTCCATTACTAACGCAACTTGCAAGCTACAGAGAACCAATGTTTCATGATCTGTACATAAAGACTATGAGGTCAATTCAAGAGACTGCATTTCACGAATGTGAGCCTTGACCTACTACGCAGAAAGCAATTAATTATTTTTTCTGCGCTTCCTCATTATGTTTCGCATCGGCGACTCTACGCACGGATTATGTTACTTCGTCTGTCTAAAATGTACTCTTTTTAATGCGCTTGACATTTTTCTTTCTCTGCTGTTAATAATTTTTGCTGTTGTATCAAGAACAATTTCAAATTGGGGACACTAATTTTATTTCAATCACTTAACAATATTATGCTCCTTATTGTTACGTAGAGGCTTCAGACCTGCATTATGCATGCATTAACTTTAATTCCCATATTGTGTGCATTTCTAAAACTTACAGATGTTAACTCCTGCTTAAACAAGCCTAACCAAACGCGAATATTGGACGTTCCATGTCACTCAGATCACACAATTGGAACAATTTGTTTTAGGTTGAGATCTATAAAATTACACCCTTGGGGTTGTGCTTGGTCTCAGAGGAAGGAGGAAGGCTCGTTCTTCGTAAAAGTGTACATTCCTACAAAAGTGTACAGCAAAAGGAACATTTGAGCCAACTGGAATTGGTTCAAATGTTCCTTCCGTTTGGAGCGTTTGTTATTTCGAAAGACTGATATTGTTTTCATTTTCCTACACACTACTCATCAGTTCATTCTTAAATAAGTCTACTGAGTGGTGTAGTAACGGGTAGCTGTAAAAGAGAGGAAAAAAGATAGGAATTTTCCATGGCCTAATCTTAAAAAATTGGATTCATGAATTTGTGCTGCCATGTCCCCTTCTCTATTTAATTTATTAATTTTCTTTAATAATAAGCCAGTAACTCGAGTGTCATTAGACGAACTTTTTTATTTCAATGTTTAATTTTGTTTCTTCCTTATTTTTGTTTGAGAACTAAGCTAAGGTACACCCCTAGAGAGATGAAGAAATACTTAAAAGGAAATAGTATCAGAACTGACTCAGAAAAAACAAACTGAGATCACATTGATGTTAATATTGATATTCATGACTCATGTGCCGATGTCTGAGATCATGGTACGTAGAGAATCTCAGCACTTCTGAATCATGCTATTTCAAATTTTCTAATGCATCAGTCTTTTGAAATGAAGACAAAGAAATATTCCATATCGGAAACTTACAATATTAAAAATCTATAGAACATCTAAACTCGAGCGCAGGACTTGCATTAATCCATCCATGACTGTGACAACACACGATCAAGGCTTGATTCTTAACTTAATAATGATTTTGTTGAAACCATTCTTGCCGTCGAGATAGAATGTTTATAAAGAAACTGCAAAAAATAATTAGGAATAAGTCAGTTTTTACTTCTTTTTGTGGATTTCTACATCCTATGACATGTTTGTGAATGTTTGTTTTAATGTAACCTGATGTGATGTTTCGGGAATCATTTTGAAGAAATGAAATCGTATTTCTGACACATTCATTAAATGACGTTCAAATTTCTAAATGACATCATATTGTAGATTACTAGCAGCGTTCTCGTATTTTGTGATTTCTTAATTTACTTGATTATCCCCATTGATCCAATATTAAACTATTAAATCCTACTTACTTCACTCATGCACTGGGCTATTTTTCCGACATTAGCCACACAGCTGCAATAAATCAAATTTTACATCCAAATCAGACCATGAAGCAAGAACGGTATTTTTCAAAGCAGCCTCATTTGAGTAGATTTAGCAGAAACATCACACTCTAAAATGGACCAGATTGCAAAGTCTATTGGGTTGATGTCTGGACATGAGAGAGTTTTTATCCCAAAATCTACAGAAATTATTCGAATAATTCTGTACATAGATAATTCAGAAATCCTGAGCTGCCTTGTTGTTTCATTCGTGATCCTGCAAGGATTTCGCTTTATTCTCTTCACAACTGCTTGCACAACTCGTTTGGTACGAATATAACACTTGCGACCAGGGATAGACTTGCTGGAGGTTGTACCAGTCTCTCCATATCATTTCCATACAATAAATACAGTTTTACAACATGCATCCGACTGTTTGGTTAAATCACAGTTGCAGCAATTTTTCAAGTAAAAATTTGATCACCTTCTGTCTTGGACGCTATTTTGCTTTAAGTACTGTACACAAACAAACGAAACAAAAGCTAGCGTGCATAAGACTGCTCCGCTGTGTGTAAATTTGAGTGTTTTTGTGACGCTCTAATCTTTGATACAAATTATAAAATGGGTTAAATATTTATGAAACACCCTGTACAGTAATATAAAAGCAAGTTATGATCCCTCTGGGACTGACAGTTCAGGTTATATGATGCAATGTTTCTATAAATTATGTGGTTTGGGTTGTAGGATGGAAACCCTTCTGATAATTGACGCAATTGATGTTGTAGGATGCAGGGCTTCTGTAAATTGGCGCTGCATGAACCCTATCCTGCATGAGCCCTGTCCTTCTGTCCAGGCAGCGGCAACGCAGATCAAGTTTATTATTGACATTCCGAAGAAATTGATTTTTGGATGTGTGACTACGGTATGAACACCTTTTTTGACGTAAAAAGTTATAGTTTTTGACTCCAATACTCAAGACTCCCAAGGAGAATACTGGTTTTGAGACCATGTCCCCTCACACTTTTAAATGATACGAATACGTACAAATTCAATTTTTGCGTTGCTGGAGTGACATTTACACCTTGGTGTTATCCCAACTTTGTATCATATTCATGACCTTCAGTGCGAGCTGCTCAATCTGATCTTTGTTTGACGCATCCTATTATGCTCAGGTCTAGTCTCGGTTGAAATTTGTATTTCTGATCTCCTGCTTCTAACATGACGACCATGACACTCGCATCTTTTCCGCATTGTAAACCAAGACTGAATTCGCAGAGAAAAATATCCTGGGAATGTATCCTGCTCTTTCTATTTTTCGAGACTTGCGCTTCCTTCACGCTTCTCTGGACTCGGACGCTGTTCATGACGAGAGAACCATCATGCCCCGGAGCCCGCAAAGTATGTTTTGCAGTCGCTGCATTTCTCCGACTCCACGCGCAAACACCCCCGGAATTTTGTCCAAGTGTGACAGAAATTCCTTAGCAATAAAGGCAGAAAAACTGAGCTGGGGAAGCCAGCAGTGTGACTAGGCAATGAAAAACGAAAGAATGGTACCGCGCGCCCAGGTTGTGGAATTGTTCAGTGAGACGTTCGAGAGATGTCCTATGTGAAGTAATTTTATATTTCATAATATCCCAGAAACTTTTTCGTTTATCTGGAGGAATATTTGAGTGATGTTCACGTAGTACGCACATGGTGAGCAAGTTTTCACGCCGTGAATATCTGCCTGCAGTTTGTGTTCTTAACACGTTAAGTGCGGTTGCCTAGCCGGTGCAAATCTTTACTTTGTGCATACAGTCACTAGAAAGCTTTGAAAAAATTACAGAACCTAACCTGAGTGACCCACCGGTGGGTCACTTCGCACTTAACGTGTTAAATTTGTATGCATGAGGACATCAAGTAGACTACGAAAGTACTCGTGTGATGGTCACCGCTGCCATAAACATCACTCCTAAAAAACAGGCCCATTGCCAAACTGTGTTTTTCGTCCCCGAGTGTATTTCTAAAGTCTAGTTACTGCACGAATAGCGCTTCTTTAACTCTGATTTTTATTTGGCTCAAAATTTCGGTACGAATGCTTTTCAGTCAACTCTGCCATTATTTAAATTTAACTATGATGGCACATTGAGAAAGCTTACTGGAGGGACGTATGTCCGACTGTAGAACTAGTCCCAATTGAACAGGGTAAAGCCTTCATTTTATCCTGACTGCGACTCCAAACGGACATTTTTCTTTCCCTGAATAGGTTATAGGTTTGATCAGAACACTAGAAGCTCTCATGCGGCGTGTAACTGACGTCATTAATTCTGTAATTGACCCAAAAATTCATTGTTGACTTTGGTTTTTATTGAATATCGTTGTAAGCTTATTAATAATGTATTTTATTAACGAAAGAAACTATGTAGAGCAATGCCCTACGTTTAAACTGAGTAAATGATTACTCTTAATTTCTTCATTGTTTATAAGGTTACGTTTTGAATATAATTTATCTAGGCTTCTAAAAATATTCAACAAAATAGTACGGAAAACTTCATAGAAGTTATTAATTAATAAAATGCATCTGCTTATCATTTGACTAACATTTAGGGATATTTACAATTGGCATTGGGTATTATAATATTGGAAATTGTGTCCTTTAACTACTAGAATCAGGAAATTTCAATATATATTGCCCTTAGTCAGTGATAAATTTTACTGTCATGACTTCCGTAATAAAGTAAGAGGAATATTTAGTATTGTAGAGTGGGACTTTGAAGTGGTGTTCACTCCGTCCGAATTTCATTGCTAGATTAGTAAGAGTACAGGCACAATCCTTGTGGGTAAAATAATCATTAAATTGTTTGAAGTATGAGCTTGAAATTAAAATTTTTTAGTTGAAGAGTTTCACGACTAAAAAACTAAAACTTATTGCTGCGTAATCCAGGGGTTCTTGAGAAAGCTGCGGATAAAATACAGCCGATTACTCGTGCTGGTGTGACTGGAATTTCTACGGCAAGTTCAGCGACTGTAACTTTTACACTTTTACAGGGCAAGGTGTGTCGTGCAGTGACTTGGTCAATGAGGCATGTTCTCATAACAATATATACAGTGGCTGAAAACATACACTAATCATGTTTCCTATAAAAATGAACTTTCAAAACAATGTTCAAAAATATGCTAGATTACCAGTTTGATAAATCAAATTTAAAAATGCGAAATACTCATCAGAAACCCAATTTTTCGTTTAATATCATCTAGATACTTGAAAATGAACTTCCAAAACAATGTTCAAAAATATGCTAGATTACCAGTTTGATAAATCAAATTTAAAAATGCGAAATTTTCGCTTAATATCTTCTAGATACTTGAACAAAACCGTTCCCAGTTCGTGCTGAGAGACATTAAACAATTTTCAGCAAAGTTTTACGCTACTTGCAGACCACTTCTGTCACCGTAAAATAAAATTTAGAATCTTCCCAGCTGATGCTTTGTTGGGACATCTTGGATTTCGAATGAGACCGAGCATCAATAGCGTTATAAAATTCAAATTTTGCTCATAAACAGTCCTGGAGGTCGCTGCTTGTTCCTTTAGAGCCACTTCGCTTCCATCGAAGCCCTAGGAAATATGAGCGAAAAAGAAGTTTGTTAGTTGGGAGTGGGCGAGTCTCCTCTTTTCTGGCACGGCCGCTGACACTAGTTTGTCTGTCTGAACTAACCTAACTTCTTCATTTTCTTATATCGTTTTATAAAGGCTATTATCAGGAAATAGAAGTCTAAGTACATGACATATTGCGCATTTATCAATTTACTGTCATGTACCCATTTATTTATTGGTCAGACATAGTTTGTCTTTTTATAAGTTCTTGATTTTCGGAAACTGAAGAGAATATTCGGCATCACAAAGAAGAAAGTCAGTTGTAAAATGAATTATACAGGCCATATAGTGAGAAAATTAAACCACCGAATACAAAAACAATCTAAAATACAGGCAATAACATAATAATAACACATCCCGCTGCCGACATGGTTGACGCGGCTAGAAATACGGCATGGGACTTGGGTAAAAAACCGAATAATTATCGAAGTAATTATCCGACCCAAGAATGGGCCCGAAGGTTCGTTCCTATAGCCTCATTCTATTCTATTCTAAACGGAAATTAGAACTAAAAATAAAACTTAAAATTGAGAAAGCAATAACGAGTGAAGGATTTCAGAATATATCAAAAATCAACTCAGCGACGCAGTTAGGAGTTCATTGTTTAATCAAAATAATCCCCCAAAAGTTCAAATGATCACTGATGTAGAAAATCACACACTATCTCAAACCCATAAGTACGAATTGAAGTGTACACATAGAGCTGAATTTATGATGTATGGAAACTCGATTTCATAATATCCGAATCGAATCTCTTTGCTTGCGACCGAATAATTATCGAAGTAATTATCCGACCCAAGAATGAGCCAGAAGGTTCGTTCCTATAGCCTCATTCTATTCTATTCTATTCTATATCCTTAAGCACTCTGTATGTTTTCACCCTGTAAGTAATCCTAAAAATAAGAACTCAATGTAAATAAGCTTGTGGTAACTAAGTGATGAGCAGGATATACAGTACAATGAAATTGAAAATATGTAAATGAAGAAACCGTTGCCCCAGCGATCATTTGAACCAATGTTTGTGTTTTAGTGTTCACTTTCTGACAAGTTTTTCCGTTTTTTGCTTTTTAGAAAAGTGGCAATCATTTCTATTTTGAAGTAACACCTATATACTAGCACCTTTTTGAATTTCAATGAAATGGAATTACTATGCTAAATCTTTCGATACTTAACTTGTACCGTAAACTCATTCAAAATCTGCATTACACACTGCGTCTAGACACGTTTAGTTAAAGCATCAAATTTTACGCTTTCATTAATTACTTCGTCTTGCTTTCATTATATCTTCCCAGTGTGTCCGTCATCGTCACTGCAGTCTGCCCACGGCGATGGACAGGGAATTCAACGCTTAGAGTAGTTTTCTCAAAGTACGAAGCCATACCGTGATCCTGTAAAATATATGCCACGTGTAACTCATTGAGGATTTCATCATCATTAGAAGAATACTTTAGCAATACTAGCAATAGCTCATACTTTAGCACTCACCATAAAATTTTATCAACGCTCTCCACCTATTTCTTGTTCTTCTATAGATCTCAGTCTCCTCTGATATTTTCCTTCGTTGCATTTGTCTAGTTTAGACTTACGCTATTTCTTGCTTCATGGTTTTGTATGTTCTTTCTTGGCATGATTATTTCGATTTGCTTGTGCAGCTGATGGGGATGGTCGTTAGTTATTCAAGCTTAAAGCTGCTCTTGCAATCTCTCAATCTCTTCGATTAGTATCTCCGTATACGAGACTCCTAGTCATTGGGTGTGGTAAATATGGAAATGATTATAGTCATCAGAAAATGATACGGTATCAATACTACAAACCACAATCTACCAACATGGAGTATAGAGTCAAAATACTTTCTAATACTATAAGAATGACCGTCGTGTGTTTATATATTTATTTTTTTATATATTTATTTATATGTTTCGTGTCACGCTCTTAAGAATAGATAGGAAGAAATTAGCACTGGCAGTCTTGGTTTCAGTTCACTGGTAAATTAATACACTCATTTTCGCTGTACAAGTGCACCATAATAAGAAACTTTCAAAAAAATTAGAGAGATCCAGAGCCTTATATACTCGAGTCCGTATCGTGGATAGGGAGTTTGGCGGGGTATTGCATATTACAATATACATACACAAGCTCGCAGTTGCTTTCAGTAATGCTGAATTTCTGTATCTAGGATATGACACGAATGGCTATAACTACTTCTATTGCGGCTCAAAAATACTGTATTCTAAGTGTTTATTATACACTAGATTTGCCATCATTTTTGATGGCACGGGTACACTAGTATTATTTATATTTATAACAGAGCAATTTATGCAAACTTCGCTCAACTTCGTCACGCGGACTAAAAACCGCTGGCGGCTGTCCCGGACCTAATTAGTGCGTCCAACTCTTGCTGGTTGCAATTATTGACTGGTAACTTGCTAATAATAATAATACTAACTTGATAATAATTTAATACTAATAACTTGGGACTAGTACTTGTACTGGTGACTGGTGCCTACTTGTTCCCAAAGTTGGTTAAGTAGAACAGAGGAGAAAGGAAAACTTACACCTATCTAACGTGGAATAACGCAACAAAATGGAATACTGGATGTTCCGTGATGACTGAAATTGTGTGAGACCGTCGTTGCGGCCACGATCTGCCGAGTAGCAATGCATTGCACCAAATGTCAATACCAAAAATCGTCTAATAATTTAGAAAACCTGTTGTCCTATGCTGAACAACTATTTTATTCAAGTCATGGGAGTTCACAAGAACCTGATACTGAATACGGCTTTAGTTATGAGACTTCTTGAAGTAACATTTCACTGGAATAAAACCCTGTAGAAAGATTTTTTCCCTCGTACAAAATTCTCGAAGTAATTTTATTCTAAAAATTCTCTTATTCAGGACAGAGAGCTGTTTCGGACTTTATGATTCCATACGAAACCGGAATCAGCGAAAGGGTTAATTAAAACAATATTTTATGCTTTATTCTCGTGGATTAACCATGATTTAACTCGCTCAACTCAATACACTCAGTATATCATTGCAAGCTGCTTGATACCAGGGCATTACAAAAATATTTAGTCATTCAAGACTTTTATATCTACAACGAGGAAAATAATATACAGGGTGTTCCTAAAAAGTTTATACATATTCAAAAGGCTGTAGCTTAAATACTACTAGTACTAGGAGGCCGGGACAGGTCTCATTTGAAAGAGCAAAATCTATCGTTTTATTTTAAATCCAGAATACTTTGTTACACAGCTTATGTACACCTTATCTGCAGTATGCAAACCACAGTCTTTTAAAAATGTATACATTTTGGGGGACACCCTGTACAACGCCTTTGTATCTATGCTACAGTCTTCGTGCACCTTCTCTCGCCGAGCGAGTTTCCTCTAATAAATAAGGCCTACCAATCTTGTCTCAGTCGTCCGGTTGTTCAGTTTTCCATTCGTGTGGATATATTTCACGAGTTTTAACGAGACACACTTCAAAACTCACCATAATTGAACTGTCTACAGCAAAAACCACCCTTCCAGTTGGCAAGAACAGATGCTTCTCACCGCCCATTCACAGAGCGACCAAAATCATCATTCTCTTTACCAAAGCGGAAAAACAAGACTGGGAAACTTCGTTCTCTGATTACATTAGAACTGCAAATGACCGCCATGACCATTACAGTCTGTCAAGACCATGGGAAATCAGGACTCTAACTTTCACTGATGTTGTGTGTCAGGGAACTGAAATCATGCAATTCCATGATATTTACTATCATGACGCGTGCTCAGAAATCTAATATGAAATGCTGCCATCACAAAATGGCCGTTATTACTTCGTAATAATTAACGTGTGTTTTCGGAACGTTTTAGATTAGTGGCACTAGCCTTTAAGCAATTCTGACCTCGAGTAGCACAAGGTAAAATGAATTTTTTTAATAATTTCCACTATCTTGAAAGGGTTAAGCTAACACTGACGGTCAACTTAACGTTAGAAAGTCAATAAAATCAGTAAGATATTATTCAGCTTTCGTTCATTTTATTCCATTTTTCTTAGTTACTTTCAACGTAACCACTGAATGAGCTGCTTGAATGAAAGACTGAAACGGTGATGCCACATTCATCAGGAGTGTAGACAGCCAAAGTTTCAGAAAAACTAATTTAGTTCTTATAGGAATGACTTTCAAATCACTAGATGACTCAGCGCTTATCGTCTCTTCTTACTAGCTACCCAATTCGTTTCTGAGCTTCTTAAAGCGTGTGTTGCAGTTGCAGTTAAATTACAGTTTTTAATCAGAATGGTTAATTGTTTCGCCACAATGTAGCCACACTTTAAAACATTAATAGTAACAAGATTAGAACAGCTGGAAGTTTCGGTAAATGTATTCGGAAACTGCGTAATTTTCCGACACAAGTTCTTGATGCAATCATAAGCAGGACATTGAGATGGGTTATTTGACTCCTAAGCATCTAACACGGAATGGAAGCCCTGTATAGTCTGGATGAAGCGTGCGTCTTCATATTATGCGTTCAATCTGATGCACGTCCCCACAACTCATTAAAAATACAGAAACTTCATGAGTTCCTTCAAAATTAAGGATCAGTTATTTGAATCATTAAAACATTTTTGAGAAGCCACATCTTCAATTGCAGTTTTAGAACTCGTCCTGTGTGTCGGGTTTGTACCATGCCTCACTAGCTAAAATATCATCAAAGGTTTTATTATCTACGACACATAGGGATTCAACAGATACATAGGAAAATTCTCTCCTTTAGCACCAGAATAAGATCAGTTTTTTTAATCTGCATGCTTTCGTAAACACTTGTTCACTAAAAATCGTGTCTCCATAATGCATTACTCGTAAGAAATCTTTGATCACAATATCAATAATAAGCTATTATCTGGCAAGAGAGTGCTGCAATTGAATTCACGTAATAGAAATTCCTCATAAGTAAATTGATGATATTACTAACAAATCTTTATTTCAATTTGCACTCTTGAATCATGAGCAACACTAGAGAGAGATTCTACAGCAAGGCTTAAGAGCTGCAGTGAGCAGCGAGAAGTAATCAAAGAATTCACTTCTAATGACAGCGTAACTACGGTACAAATACGATCAAAATAAAGACCTCTCTCTATGCTGTGTTGGGGAATTCTTAGAGTAAATTTTAATTACCTATTTAGCTATCTCAGTCTTCATTTATCAATAATTTACTCAAACAGGTGGCGAGAATCTGAAAAAAATTTATACATATGTTAGACCAGTTCGTTCTTTTCATTAAATCCTTATTATTTATTAAGTACATTTTTTCTGACATATTTTAAGCTTCCTTTCTCTTCGTCCCTTACTATTTTTAAAAAGCAAGCGTTGTGAACGAGAGAATCTTGAGACGATTTAGCTCCGTTACCTTGAAAAGGACTTTATTCCATAGGTCGAATGTAAATATTCGTCCTGAAAGTAAGCATTGGTGCAGAAGAGTCTTAATATCAGCTTACTGGGAGAAGCATGGCTGTCGTCGTCCATTGAGTTGAAGATTTTCATCATGGTTTCTTATTCTACATTTACTACCTGGGTGCTGAGCTAGAGATGCTCTTGTCGGGAGTGTGAATGGATCTGTTTTTATGCAATAAATTAAAGTGAAGCTCTCATGCAGTTCATGAGCCAAAATAGGGCAACTCGATACCATTTTAATTTTCTATCTTTTCCTTGCGGTTTGGCAAAACCCTAACATGCTGTTTTAGGAATTTAACAGACTTATTGCGTCGTAGATAATTCACAATGGAAAGCATGGGGAAGTTTCATATTTAAATAAGTAACCCAGTTCTTCATTCATTATGTATAGCAATCTTAGCGTAAAAATCAACACCAGATTTAAAGTCAATCCTATATGCTGTTTGCTCGCTGGCAAAACATAAGCCAATACAAGTTTTTCCGGACAATCATTGGGAGGCTTTGGTACGCTTCTTTCCCTCCATCTGGAATAAAAGTAAGGCATGGAGGCGATTTACGATCTTGGCTGTCGCCATGCATCACTCGCTCTCGAATTAAGCTCTGAGAAGAACTTTTGAAGCCCCAGGGAGTGTTTTGCCGGAAGTTTTGTCTCACACTAGAAAATTTCCGCTCACCACACGCCGTCGTCTGTGACTTGGTGCTCCCGCTGAACTCGTGTTTACTACTTCAATTTTGCTGGTTTTTGTGGAGACAACGGACGACATTCGGATCAACTGGAGGACGCAAAAAATGATGCATTGAACTTTTGCTTATGACCGAGTAACTTCAAAACTGGATGATAATTTACAGCATGTCTTCAACTGCATGGCCGTGAATATCATCAATAGACAAGGTATAGATATTTGAATTGTGTTTTCTTTCTTTAATGCAGTTTTTCATGCTGATTTCAAGTCTGAAACTTCTAATGCTCTATCATGTCATCGGTTTGTGATCGACACCTTAAATTAAGGATGTTTGACTTGATACAAGACAAAAGAAAAATAAATGATTGACTTACATGTATCTTCCAAACGGTGAATGATAGATTCAAATTATTTGCATAATTTGAATCAGCATTTTTCAATCGTCTTAGAACGCAATTTAGATACCAAAATATGCGGTAAAAAGTCGTGTTCATCATCTAATCTAATCTAATACTAAGAATAAGCGTCGTGTGTTTATATATTTATTTATTTATTTATTTATATGTTTCGTGTCACGCTTTTAAGAATAGATAAGAAGAAATTAGCACTGGAAGTCTTGGTTTGAGTTCACTGGTAAATTAATACACTCATTTTTGCTGTACAAGTGCACCATAATAAGTCACTTTAAAAAAAATTAGAGAGATCCAGAGCCTTATATACTCGAGTCCGTATCGTGGCTAGGGAGTTCGGCGGGGTATTGCATATTACAATATACATACACAAGCTCGCAGTTGCTTTCAGTAATGCTGAATTTCTGTAGCTAGGATATGACACATAACTACTTCTATTGTGGCTCAAAAATACTGCATTCTAAGTGTTTATTATAGAATAGATTTGCCATCATTTTTGATGGCACGGGTACACTAGTCATAATATATGTAATCTTCAAGTTTAATTTCTCATTTAAAATTTAAGATGATAAAAACGAACTTCAGGTCAAATACTTAAATTAAAAGTGAGCTAAAGTCTGAGCCAAGTTATGCTACACTGAAGAAACACAGTCTTTGGTGATGGCCTTTTCTTTTGAAAATTTCTTAAATTAAACATTCTTTCCATCACTTCTCACTTCTTTGATGATGCTCTCGATCAAAATTAATGAGAAATTTTTTTTGTTGTCAGATGAAGAACGATGGTTTCAGTTCACTGACACTCTTGAATTATGGTTCATACATTATTCATCATCCTAAACAATCGAAATAAGTTGAACGTTCTCCTATTATTCCTCGTACTTGTTTTCAGAGATAATTGAGTTTAATAATTTCAGTTCGCACAACCTTAAAGGTTATGTAGTCGGGAATATTAGACCTTCATTAATAAGTGTGTTAAGTATTGCAGGTGATGGATTCATTAATTGGAGTATGTAAAGTATTGCAGGTGATGGATTCATTAATTGAGGTGTGTTAAGTATTGCAGGTGATGGATTCATTACTTGAGTAGTGTAAAGTATTACAGGTGTTGGATTCATTAATTGAGGTGTGTTAAGTATTGCAGGTGATGGATTCATTACTTGAGTAGTGTAAAGTATTACAGGTGTTGGATTCATTAATTGGAGTGTGTATAGTATTGAAGGTGATGGATTCATTAATTGAAGTGTGTGAAGTATTGCAGGTAATGGATTCATTACTTGTTGTGAGGGATATTAAGGTGATAGAGTTGAGTGATGTGAGAAAAGACAAAGAATTTCATGAAAACTTGACTGAAATCATGAGCCTATGAGAAATTGTAGAACTGGGAAGCCCTGAAAGGTGCGATATTCATTTCTGTGGATGGCCAGTGAATAAATACAAGTGCCGTCTTACAAATAAATTGCATGCTGTTTGGCCACTTATAACCGTCGGTCTGCACTTTGAGACAGAACCACTACCAGCCGTACCTCGAATACACAACGCAACCGTACCTCCAATACACAACGCAACCGTACCTCCAATACACAACGCAACCGTACCTCCAATGCACCGCAACCGTACCTCCA
>VCRD01003048.1:0-12604 GCA_006783055.1 Trinorchestia longiramus
AGGGGGTGGAGGGGGTGGAGGGGGTGGAGGGGGTGGAGGGGGTGGAGGGGGAGTCGTGCTTGAGGTCTGTTTTTGGTCCATGAAGTTTAGTCCACTCCAAGATCTGAGCTGCAGTCAAACCCCTGAACCACCGTTCAATTTTAGAATTATTTTTACCCTTTGCAACAAAGTTATTGTCAAAATGCCCTACGAACTAGTGGATAGAGTTTATGGTCTCCTATCATTCCATAAACTTTTATTGTATTAGTTTCATAGCAAACATTGAAATTGATTTGTGACTTTAGATCGATATCTATGAACTATTTTATATATGGAGTAGACCAGCCACCCACAAAAAATAGACATGAGCTTTGTCAGAAAACAATCATCAATATTTTAATGGATATTGCTCCCCAATCTGTTCTTTGCCATACTGCTCTTGTGAGACATTCATGTTCATTTCACATGTGATGCATTTCAGTACAGGGAACCTTATGGTTTCTAAATGAGGAGCAAGCATTAAGTCACCGTAATTTGTGAACATTTAAAACTAGAAAGACTTCATCAATTTACGAAAATAACCCCTGTTTCATTTATTTTTAAGTGTCTGTTAACTCAATGAAAATTCTAACTGAGGACTATCATAGCATTTCATCCGTAACTATTTCTGTGAATCACATTTCCGTTCAGCTTAGTAAAATTAATGGAACAGAAACTCCGACAACACACTGTTCGAACAATTGTAGATCCTCAAACCAATTGAGTTTTTCTTGGAAACAAATTATTCTTTGTTACTTCATTGTGTAAACTGCTGTCAGAAGTTCAACCGTTGCTTCCTTTATCCTGAGGGTAATACCAGTGCAAACTTTACAGGGCGCATGCATGTACAATACATGTTCTACTTAAAAAAATACTGGGAAGTTTCTGCAGCGTTTGTAGACACTGAGAGGCTGCCTAGCTTAATTTTTTAGTGAGTAGAGATGAGTCAAAATTAACGAGTCAAGAAATCTTTTCTGACAAGTATGACCACAATCAATCCCATCATAGATAATACAATTCGTTATCCTTGCAGTTATTCCAAAGTGTAGCATTTTTCAACTTTTTCAGCACTGCAAGGAGAAACCAAAAAAATCCTACAAGAAATTTTGCTGCTCAGCATCAGTAATGACGCATATATATATAAAGTATCTGATCGGTTCCAGGAGACGATGGAACTCCATATACTAATGTAGCATACGCGTATAATTGATTGTGATCGGTTTTCTATAACAGGATTTTAAGGGGACTGAGAAGGAGTCATGTCACACCGAGATGACAATGTCATAAGGTAAAATAATCCATAACTTTTGTCTATTAGAGCTCAATAGCAAAGTCAAAGTTGTCTTGATCATTAACACGTTTCCTGTGATGGGATCCACCGGTGGGTCACTTAGGTTAGGTTAGGTTCTGTAATTTTTTCCAAGTCTTTTAGTGATTATGTGTACAAAGTAAAGATTTGCTCCGGCTAGGCAATCGCAGGAAACGTGTTAAATACTTCGACCAATCTCAATACATACGTTATACTTTCAAAAATACCTTTCCGGTGTAAATTCAGTGAAAAAAACAGCGATCTTGACAATTTGAGCGAAGGGATTGTTTTGAAGGTTTACCTGTGGATATTCTGGTTCTTGATTTGAGTGGAGTTATAACTGTCGATACTTTTAAGAGATAAATCATAGTTCGATTGCTTCCATATTGCCCTTTGCCGTCGAAAACTCATACCTAAACACCCTTCAGTAGGAAAAAGAACAATGCACAGTTTGGAACTATGTATTTATGCGGAAACTTTGAAGCAAAAGAGACAACCAAACTAAAAAAAACAAACTTGATGTAGTCCGAAATTAATCCCAGTGGTAACTCAACACAAAAGGAAAGGATTTTTCTTTCACAGTACACTGAGGAATAACGAAGCTCAGTGTAACATTAAATCATTTAATGATGGTGACTCAACACTTTAATTTCATGCGAAACTGAGGTATTCCCACGACAGTTTAGTTAAGAACAACGCTTCACTTCTTCTATTTACTCACCAGAAGACAACCTTCGAAACCCTGAGTCCTCATCGATTTAGATTTCCTTGGTACTGCGGACTACCAGAAGAAAGTAAGTTGGAATCCCGTAATTTATGACAGCGTAACGTTCTTTAGGTGGTTACGCAACTTTCATGAAGTTTTGTTGCTCCTTGAAGAATTAAACAGCCCTCAATCATATCTAGTGTAAAAGATATAAAATTGAGTTAATCCAGCTCAATTTGTTCGCATTTAGTCATGAGTCTCCTACCACTCGTAGTTCAGAAATTTTCATTTATTTGAAAATCTTCGCACATGTTTGTTCATTCATAAGAATCAATTTAAATGTTTACTCCAGGTCGTCTGGACTCAAACTGTGACTTCAGACTCAGAGTTCAACTTTTTATCGCTATACAATAGAGAAAACGTAATACTGATATACAAATATAACGTTTGCCATCAGGTCCTTTTATATACGGAAAAAGAATTAAATCAGACCCTACACCATTACTACTAAAAAATATGGTCTCTGAAGGAAATGCTTATTTCCTACTCATACTCACGGTAATGAGTGGTAGTGTCCTACGTAATGAATTATAACGTCATTTCCTGCACTTGCATGGAAATTGCAAGCGTTGAAGAGGAAGCAAAAAAGTTTTCATGTTTCTTACAGATTTACGACAACACTCTGAATCTTCAACGAGACCTAAACATTTTAGCCCAAATAAAAAGTCATGCTCGAAACCTGTATTTCTTAATGCTGATTGCATGATTCCCATGAGAGCGTGAGAAAGAGAAGAAACAAGAGACATGAAAAGAGAGAGAGAGAGAGAGAGAGAGAGAGAGAGAGAGAGAGAGAGAGAGGGATGGGTGGGAGGTCGCTTTATTTTCGTTACAGTGGCAAAAGACTAGAAGTTGCTCCATATTGGTAGGTGTGTTTCGCCCGCTGGGACGTAGCACGGAGAGCTGGAAAGTAAATAGCGCTCTGGTGGTACGCCATTTCTCTAATTGAATTCTCGGCATCGTCCGGTCAATGAATTGACGACGAGAGCGCCACCGGGGAGGCAAAATCACAAACACGACAAGCGTTGCACTTCTGAGATATGGAGAGCAGCGCATAGTGTATTGCTTCACCGACGCCCCTAACTTATTGGTCCCTGTGGCGGAGCCTCAACTATACATCAAACCGAGGTCGGCTCGTTCATAGGATCAAGTGTGGACACATCACAATGCAGTAGGGCACATCACTAACCACTTGCCTCACACCGGTTAACTGCTAATAGAAGAAAAGAAACGTTGAAGTTTAGGAATGTTTCATAGTTTTTCTTATTCTTGGTCTTTGCAGAGAACAAATTGTCGTCGAACAGGACTTGTTGCAGTGACGTCATTCAGTTTTGGAGGAATTTACTCTCGGAAATTTTTAACAAGCGACAAGAGTAATGCAATCAACAGAATATACATACAAGTGACTGCAGTTGATAAATCCTTAACCCTCTCGCAACGATACGGTGAATATGTCCTATTGATTTAAACAGACAATTGGGGTCAAATATCCCTGTAAAATACATGAAATGTTCACAACCGTACTGAAATCAATGCTCTAGACGTTGCCTGATGCACGACAAAAATATATTGTTAGAAAAATTTGACGAGTGCTTTATAATCAATTAAAAAGAGATTGCGTACGGCTGAAGATACGCACACTAGAAGTATGTACAAATGCATAGACACGATATGTTATATTATCAGTCAAAAATATAGAATGATTATTAATGTACGAGTATATTCGTAGTAGTAATTGATCAACATATGGCACATACAGTATGTATATGAACTAATTTTATTAACTTTTTATCATTTGTGACGTCTTGTCGTAAATTTGGATACAACTGAGACAACTTGGAATGCAGATGATGTAAAATAATTTAAATTAAAGAATACAACAGATTTCCTGTCATACGCATAAATCTAGTCTGAAACATAAAAAATATTTGGTTATATGTATCTTACACTGAAAAAGTTAGTTTTCATACTCCAGATCAAACAGTAAAATAGTCGTCACGAAAAAGTTAAGTGACAGATTGTACTGAATTACCACGGACCCAGTCACAGTTTGGGGCATCAAACAACTCAAGTGTTTCATTTTTAACGGAATGGCCACTAGAAAATGATTTGCAGTGTCACGGAAAAATCAAAAGAAACTTAATTCCAAATCCCTTTCTTCAAGAATTGTCAATACGCATCTTGATAAAAACATCTGAGCAGGACACTGTTACCAAGTGGCAGACCAGCTAACACGTCCAGAAAATAGAGAGTTTATTGTAAGTTTGTACCCAGATTACATCACGCTTGTTATTTGGCTTCGTTATTTCCTATTGTATGACTGTCATAACTCGTGCCACAAGGTTCACCGAAATTTAACGAAAAGTTTCAAATCTAAATTTTGTACAGGATTCGATTTTAATTTTAAAAAAGTATCTCATTCACAAACCTTTAGAGAGGTTACTAAGAACGGTGTTTCCAGTTGCATTTATTTTAATTCTCTGTACACCATTTTTCCTGGATTTTTAAAGGGTGTTCAATACTACGCCAGAAATGAAGCTCATTCTCCAGAAACCATCACTGAAAACCTTCAAAATTAATAACCTCAACTCTAAAACAAAGAGAGCCTCACGTCCATGGATCGCTCATTAATTATTGCCTAATTATGTCTATTTCACAGTCTTTTCAGCCGCAACAAGAGGAGAAAAATGATTGCTAATGATTTTTCAATCTGTGATTGAAAGCTGTTGTGAGTTAATGGATTACCTGTACCCTTGAAAGTCACGACAAAACTATTGTGGTGTAAATTTTCCCAATTTTCAGAGTTTTGAAATGTGTAAAAAAATGTAATGTTTTGTAAAAGGTAAAGGCTCCAGGAAATACTGTCGTGCTGCTTTTAGTGGTTTTCATTTAACTTTTACAGTTTAAATTGAAACTATACAGTTCCCGTGGAAGTTCCACGGTTTCAATTTTACTGATTTGAAATTATTATAAAGATGAATGCATTGAAGATTTGGGACAAACTTTTGTGATTTAAATGAATATTTTTCATTAATATATACAGAACTTTCATTGTGCATCTTATTTACCGATAGCATGGAGAAGATAGTACCCGTTGAAATTCCTTGATTTAAAAGTGATAAAATTAAGGATCTATAAAATAAAATATATTTTTCACTTATACCCGTGGTATTATCAGAATCTGAATACTTTTCATGAATGTATACAGAACTTCCATTTTCTATTTATCTACCGAGAACATGGCAGTGTAAGAGAAGAAAGTTAATACCAGAAAAATGGAGTATTTTATAGTGATCCGGAACCTTTGGTATCCACAATACAATGTTTGTAATACATGCATACCTGTTCTGATTCCAGTTCAATAATTTTCTCCAGTAATAGATAGGAAGTAATGGGACGGACACACACAGATACAGAGAGATGGAGATATATATTCTATCATACAGGGTGTCCACAAAAAATGTATCCACTGACCGATATATGTATACGTATATGAAAGCGGAACCATACAACATTATAATTGTGATTTATTTCTTTAGCTTTTATACCTTTAAATGCAGCTTTAAAATGTTGTATGGTTTCGGTATCATGTATACACATATCGATCAGTGGATACATTTTTTGTGGACACCTTGTATATGATTGTAGATTAACGAAAAACCGTCTCTCTATTTCAACTTTTACATTACCTCCTATTTGATAAAAATCACCAAAGAACAAATTACCAACGTGTGCTGTTTTGAAACCCCATTTTTTGTATCTAACGTGCATTTTTTTCACGCATTTTTTATAAAACGGAAGAAAAAACTTTCCATTGAAATTTATTTAGATAAATAGCAGTAGAAGGTTCAGAAGGGCACCGCAGCGCAGTGTCCAATCAGTGTGGAGCGCGGAAGATGCATGCAAGGTAAATTTATCACCGAGTCCGGAATTGCAATCCGCATTACCATTCCTCGAACCTGAGACGTAGAACCACCAAACACTACACCCACGTGGTGCATCCAAACAAACAGATTTTATTTTCCAGTAATTCAATTCAAAACTTGTCTCAATTTGAATGAATTTACCCAAAGTGCATGAAAATGAAAACTTAACCATGAAATGGACGCTAATTTTCCTAAATTCTATGATGCAACAGCCTTAACTCCAAATACCATGTTTAGTAATGTAGACACGACTCAAGTACGACTACATTGATTGGAATTAAATCAGTTTGAGATATCGAGTTAGTCACACCATAACACAAAAATAAATTGATGCTTGCCATAATGTTTTCTTGACGACGCGAAAACGAACAACTTGCAGTAACAAAATCAACTGCAATAATTTTCCAATCATAAAAACTCTTGATTTAATGGGCGTTTTAATGAGGTATTTTTTTGATGCTTCAATCATATATTTGGGCATACGTGTGACATAGTAAACATGTAAACTTTTTCTCATTAATACTCATAGTGATAGGCTAAGAATTTAGGAGAATAAAGTCTGTGTACTATTGACTGACTGAACAAGTGTCACGCAGTCCAGCTTTGCTCGGCTACAATACGCAGCTTGATCTCGTCTAATATTTTCCTGATCGGCTGAATCGACTGTAATATCATTGATTAATATCATCAGTTGAAGTTATTCCTTACTAACATCAGCCATCAAAATCAAACTCTGTTCAGGTATGAGCTCTGAAAATGTTTATTTCTTATGCAGAACAAACAACATGCGTACTTAAAAATACATTGTGGAGGAGCGGTTTTTCGAGAGAAATATATACAAAAGAAGGCGTTTTCTGTCTCTCGCATCAGCAGTTTTACTGTCAGATGAACCGTTAAATACTCTTAAATACTCGTATTTCTTGTACCACGGAAGATGAAATGTAATAACTTGCAAAAAATTAACATAAAAACAAATATCAGCATTATCCCGTACTTAAAGGAAGATACAAAAGCTTATGGATAAATGAACATCTCAATTTACAACGTTTTTTCAGTTCGAAGGTATAAATAATTAAAACACGTGTTCTACATTCAAAGCTTGTGCAGCCGGAAGCATCTTGCATAATGAATATTTTATATACCTTTGCCTTTCCTTTGTTTCGCTCACAGTTTTGTATTAACCGCAGTCGTTAAAACCCGATAACAACTCGTATATATCACGTATATCATCCCATGATTCAAAAAGTATTGCAAAACTTAACGAACAAAAAATCATTACTTTCCGATGATGACAGCTGTGAATAAAGTATTTTCTTGGCAGTGAGGGCATTTTCCTTGCACCTGTTGAGCGTTACTTGTGCAGCATCCTACGTCTGGTGCCCGCCTGCTGCCGCCACTCTGTTTTTACGTGACTTTAATTAATTAATACCGCACCCTCAGCGTACCAGGCTGGACGTTCAAGGAAGGGACATTTGCAATAGGAGTTCGAGAGACTTTTTATACTTTACCCGCTTCCAAAGAGCTTAATTCACTCAATTTTGCAAACAATTTTTCATTAAAACTACAAAACTATCTTTCCAAGCACCACATAATTGTGACTGAGTGATATTTAACCCTTTCGGTACCATGATGCAAATATTAGAACCTTTTCAACATATTTAACATCAAATTTGAAAAAAAGATGCTTTGTGATGTTTTACGGTCACTGCATTGTCCTGATCAAACTGTAGCTTGCACTGCCCTACCAGCGTTTGCACAGACACATGTGTTGCTCTGCATCTTAATAGGCGAAAAATGACTGCGGCTACCAGAGATGCCGTCAGTACAGAAAGGGTTAAACCATAAATTTACAGGGTAATTTGGTATATGTTGGTTCTATGTGCATGTGAAAGTTAGTCACTGTTGTGGTTCGAATCCAACTCCTATCTTGTCACTAACTGATCTCAGAGTTACCTATCTTGTCACTAACTGATCTCAGAGCTACCTATCTTGTCACTAACTGATCTCACTACCTATCTTGTCACTAACTGATCTCAGATCTACCTATCTTGTCACTAACTGATCTCATATCTACCTATCTTGTCACTAACTGATCTCAGATCTACCTATCTTGTCACTAACTGATCTCAGATCTACCTATCTTGTCACTAACTGATCTCAGAGCTACCTATCTTGTCACTAACTGATCTCAGAGCTACCTATCTTGTCACTAACTGATCTCAGATCTACCTATCTTGTCACTAACTGATCTCAGATCTACCTATCTTGTCACTAACTGATCTCAGATCTACCTATCTTGTCACTAACTGATCTCAGAGCTACCTATCTTGTCACTAACTGATCTCAGAGCTACCTATCTTGTCACTAACTGATCTCACTACCTATCTTGTCACTAACTGATCTCAGATCTACCTATCTTGTCACTAACTGATCTCAGATCTACCTATCTTGTCACTAACTGATCTCAGATCTACCTATCTTGTCACTAACTGATCTCAGATCTACATATCTTGTCACTAACTGATCTCAGATCTACCTATCTTGTCACTAACTGATCTCAGATCTACCTATCTTGTCACTAACTGTTCTCAGATCTAAGAAACTGCAAATCTGGTCGGTGTTCAGTAAGAAAGGAATGATGAACACTTAAAAGTAAAAGTGTAGTTTGCATGCAGTATCGTTATCGTGACTAAGCTTTGGTCTTCTGAATGGCGTAGAATTTCCTCAGCTAGAAGAGTGTGTTCATGCAAGACAGTGTTCCTTCACTCGTACGGTGATTTTTCCAATATTGGTGCTACACAGTGTTTTTCTTCAATTTGTTTTAAATAAAAACTTAAACCTAAATAAATAAAATAAAAATCTACTTCAAATCTAAATACAATATTGTCAATTAAGAGTAATTATATGGAACATGTAAAACGCACAAAATAGGCTTAGAATATTATTCTGTTAACTGAGATGCTACGGTTGTGATGCATCTGGTATAAGGTTTTTTATGAGTAAAGAAACTTTCTTGGTCATTGTTGTACTGTTTTTTTATCACTTCTTATTATCTTGGAGTCTAGATTGACGCTTCTATTGTGCAAGCACGTTAGAAATTGTCCACAAACCATCACATCCACGGGTATCCTGCATTCAATGAGCTCTAACACACATCAGAAATTCATAAAACGACTCATTCAGAATTTTTCAGTGTTGAGTCAATACGACCAGCGTTCAGCAAATTAAATTAAACCTTCAGCAAATTCGACTCTCCTGTTCCGCAACAATGTGAACCAAAACTGCTGGGGTTAAACTGCTCTTCAAAATTGCCAGTATTTACTTGTTAATTTAAAATTTGGCATCGAGAGTCACAGTAAATAAATAAATAAATAAATAAATATATATAATATGTATATGTATGTATATATATACATATACATATATATATATATATATATTTTAATTAAAATTGTATACTTGTTTGAAGAAAGACTATATCTCTGGCAAGTCATGAACGCATAATATTTTTTACTGAACCCTCATTAAATTGCGCTGATGACTCTTCATTAGCCTCGAAAATCATATTTCAAACTTTCGAAATTGACGCATTCTTCTTTCAAATCACAAGTCTGCAATGAAGAGCTTTGAGGTAAAGGTTTCAAGTAGCCACGTTATGCATTGTTATACTTCTACTTTTGCAACCCGTAAGCTATTAATATCTAATGCAGACTAGCTAATCCTAGTCTGCATGCATATCAATCAGTAATTTTATTTTTGACGCAAACACATCTAGTGTAACACTTCTAATACAATTGAAGGGTGGAAAGCAATAGTGGACTACTTGCATTTTTCCCCACAGGAGAAAATGCAAGTTGTCCACTAGTGCTGTCCACCCTTCATATAGTAAACTACTGGATCGTAATCGCCTCTGTCTGCGCTGTGTTAGCGACAGCACGGGAGTGGACTACTTGCATTTTTTCCCGTGGAAAATATATTATATTTACCATGGGGAAAAATGCAAGTAGTCCACTAGTGCTTTCCACCCTTCAATTCCTCATTGATGCACTGCCATGATTTTTACACGACAGACCCCTGTTCACTGAAACACTTGATGCAAAACTACTACTGATCTACAGCAGCTCTTTGTCAGTTATTTTCTTCGGGCACAGAAAAGTTCATCATAAATCCATCCTAATTTATTGAAGTAGTTCATGAATCACTGACGTTCAGTTAGTACGTATTTTCAAACATTTCGTATTAATGTTAGTCCGAAAGTAGTTTTGGCTGCTATTATCATTCCATGCAAGTCCACGCTGTTTCAATTGTCTTCCTCCGACTCCATTCTGTCCTCCGACTCCAGTCTGTCCTCCGACTCCATTCTGTCCTCCGACTCCAGTCTGTCCTCCGACTCCAGTCTGTCCTCCGACTCCATTCTGTCCTCCGACTCCAGTCTGTCCTCCGACTCCATTCTGTCCTCCGACTCTATTCAGTCCTCCGACTCTATTCAGTCCTCCGACTCCATTCTGTCCTCCGACTCCAAGGCCTCACATCAGAAACATGGATCTCAGCAAGAAGCGTCGGCCAATGTACAGTAAAAACTCGTTCATTTTTTTCCCGCATCAAAGCAAGCTCCATAAATGAATAGAGCCGTCATGTACAGACATCATCTTGTCTGTATACTTGAAGATGAGGGCACTAAAATGCAACGGCCGTTGTTTTATTCAAACACCGTGATTTATTATAAAGGAAGTGAAATTTTGCTCACAGTTGATGTGTGAATACAACTCGAAAGTTGCTGCTGTTGTGGAGCCCGACACAGTGATTGCAAGCGTAGACATGTCACATCTCGTGGAACATGTGTCTCTATTTGTAACCACTCATATGCACTTGTTTCTACTGAACTAGAGGGAATATCACCTATTGAATTGACGTCCTGAAATGAACTTTTGCGCAGTGTGCCAACAGCATTAGTATGAATGTGTTATAAGAAACGTATTTGAAAACCTTAGGTATTACAAACATTTTCAATTTTTCCGCATCAAAACAGTGTCATCAAGCATCCAAGCCTTGTCCACAAGGATCATCATTTCTCTAAAGAAAAAATAACGAATATCTTACAAGCATGCACGTACAAGCTGCACGTTGACGATTAGTTGTTCTTAACTTAATACAAGTCATCTAGATAACATTAACTGCAATACAAGTCATATAGATATCATTAACTGCAATACAAGTCATCTAGATATCATTAACTGCAATACAAGTCATCTAGATATCATTAACTGCAATACAAGTCATCTAGATATCATTAACTCCAATACGAGTCATCTAGATATCATTAACTCCAATACGAGTCATCTAGATATCATTAACTCCAATACGAGTCATCTAGATGTCAACTGAAGAAAATTGCTTGCACGCAGTTTCCGATGCAGGAGCAAGAAAAGATTTTCGTCAGGAAAATTCCAATGCAGGAGCTTCATTGTACTGTAGTGATCTGCTCTGTAACTCAGCCTGTCTTGAAATTTAACTGGACAGCATGGCCAACTGGACAGCATGGCCAAGTGGACAGCATGGCCAACTGGACAGCATGGCCATCAGCTTGCTGCTGAAGAAACTGTTGTTCTGTGCGCATTTCAGTAGCGCACACTATCCCAATGTCCCACTGTATAATAATGCACAGTTTGTTGCTTGCTTGGTTGGCTGGTCCGTCTCTTCGTCACGCTCTTAAGGATTTAGACAGGAAAAAATTCTTCTGCATCAAAATGAGATACCATGAAATTTCGTCTTTAAATTACGATGGAAAATATAGTTTCTGAAATATATGCTAGAAAGTCGAAATACTGCATGCTGAAATAAACTTTTCATTTTATGCTAAGCATTGACTTTTCAATGTAACAGGTATGCATGTATTGTAAGTATTGTATTGAGGATACAAACTCATTTTTCAATATCGAAACTCCTTCGCAAAGCCCGCGTCCACTGGCAAATCAAACGAAAAAATTAATTAAAAAACACGTGCATTTTTTCACGTGTGGGTCTGCTAGTGATATCATATTAAAGACACACAGGCAATTATTTTTCAAAATGAATTTTTACTCTCTATGAAGCAAAAATCGTCGCAACCTTGAAAAAGTGACAAAACTGTAGATATTAAAATCACAAAGGTCATCTAATTCAAGAAGCATTGTCCAAAAACCTTCATAAGTGCCAATCATTTCCTGTTTATCACGAGCACCAAACCAGTGAGCAGAATACCTGCAGGACGGTATCCCAGATACAGAGAAGGGTCTGATATCGTGGCGTCGAAAGCTTCATCAGTGACTGACACCGGCGTGCAGCGCGGTTGCGGGCAGAGGGGGTGGAAGGGGCAAAAGTCTCGCGTTACATTTGCTGTTGTAACTATCAGAGTTAATTTGGAGCGCAACTTGCCTGGTCTGATAGCGCCCCTCGAACCCTCGCCTGCTTTGTCTGGCCCGGCGCTTTTCATTTCCGAGCCTGGGGCTCACTTTTGCGAGGTGGGCCAATGCTAGGGAGACTGACACCGTGAGTTATGTGTTACCTTGAGACGTGGTGATATGAGGCATGTGTTACCTTGAGACGTGG
>VCRD01003048.1:14606-70077 GCA_006783055.1 Trinorchestia longiramus
GTACCAGGTCTTCTGGTCACAGTACCAGGTCTTCTGGTCACAGTACCAGGTCCTCTGGTCACAGTGCCAGGTCTTCTGGTCACAGTACCAGGTCCTCTGGTCACAGTACCAGATCTTCTAGTCCCAGTACCAGGTCTTCTGGTCACAGTATCAGGTCTTCTGGTCACAGTACCAGGTCTTCTGGTCACAGTACCAGGTCTTCTGGTCACAGTACCAGGTCTTTTGGTCACAGTACCAGGTCTTTTGGTCACAGTACCAGGTCTTTTGGTCACAATATCAGGTTCTCTGGTCACAGTACCAGGTTCTTCTGGTCACAGTACTAGGTCTTCTGGTCACAGTGCCAGGTCTTCTGGTCACAGTGCCAGGTCCTCTGGTCACAGTACCAGGTTCTTCTGGCCACAGTACCAACGTTAGATCAAACCTGTCTGGCCAAAATGTGTATTTTGAGGAGTGCGTTTGGCACACAGTCTTAACAAATGTTTGTTTGGTGACAGTTTGCTTTAATGAAGTTTAGTTTGCTGATATATAGGCCTGCATTAAGTCTGATCTCATAAAAAATGAAATGCTGCTCTATGAACATTTCATACTTTTTAGGTAAAATTGTAGTTATTAAATCTTACAATCAACAGCCCCAAAATTAAAGAAGACATTATACAAATAATTAAACAATCGCTTTTTTTCAGAGTATATCTTGCGTGGCTACCCAACCCCTTTGTCAAGCTCCTACCATCAGTATTGATGTTCCATTGTATGAGACTTGTTTTCTGATTGTCGATAAATGCATCAAATTTGACCGCACATATGCGGTAATTCGCGTGCAACAAATGCGTTGTTCGGACATGGATATGTACGTTAGTTCGTGTTCTATGTAAGCGCCGCACTTCGGAGTACGTGTGCATCTTTAATAGACATGTTGCACCGGAAATTTATTGAAGTTAAGTGCGTTGCATCACGCGATGTTGTGGTGAACCAGACGTGTGAGCTCGTACGGCTTAACGTAATGGGTTGCATCGAATAGCAAGTCAAGTTGAACTGAGAAATGATTTTCCTCAGTCAGGTTCCATTAAGCAGGATTTTACTTACAGACGAACTAAAGGGAACTGAAAAGCGAGGAGCCTGAACTAATTAGCGTTTCAAAATTACTCTGCCAGGAAGTTGCGACTTCAGAGAAATGGGAACCGACCACAACCAACCTCAGAATAAATACATTAAAATACATTTCCTACAGCCTTGGGCTGTGGATTACGCACATTTTACTTCTTTCAGTTATGAGCAGTAATAATTCATCGAATAACGAAACCTTCCAGAGGGAAAACGAATTTTGACAGCATTTAGGCAACTTAGAATTATTTAAAAGAATGAGAATCATTGCTGTCTCTTCAGAGACAAAGATAAAATCCTTCCATGGAAAATTGCAAAAACGATCCCTACCTTTTTTGATGAATTTCTTTTCCAGCGATCATCTTTGAAAGTTGAAACAATTACTGAGTAGTCTAATATAACCCACTGAGAATTGCAAATTATTTCAGATACAGAACCACGTTCATTCCATAATCTGTTATCACATGTTTGTGCTAAAATAAGTTGTCATATTTGTTCGTTTTGTCTTTGCAAACTAAACCTCACACTTGAGTTTCAGCATATCGGTCTCCTTCGGGTCTCTGGAGTCTGCAGCGGGAGTAGTCCAAGTGTCAGCGGGAGTGGTCCAAGTCTCAGAGGGAGTGGTCCAAGTCTCAGCGGGAGTGGTCCAAGTCTCAGAGGGAGTGGTCCAAGTCTCAGCGGGAGTGGTCCAAGTCTCAGAGGGAGTGGTCCAAGTCTCAGAGGGAGTGGTCCAAGTCTCAGCGGGAGTGGTCCAAGTCTCAGAGGGAGTGGTCCAAGTCTCAGAGGGAGTGGTCGAAGTCTCAGAGGAAGTGGCTGTCCTGTAAAATATATGAAGCAATCGCTCATTATTGGGAATTGTAATTTCTCGTCTGCGGTGAGGTTCTTCTCATATTGATCATTTCTGCCACAAACGCAATTCAGAGTCTCACATTGTTTTCAAACCTTAGGGCAGAATTGAAACCTTGCAGTAAATCTGCTTAGTATTGGCTTACGCTAAAATAACCTGAAATATTTGTCATTTTTCAGTTCCGAAAGCTTTCATGAATACACGATTCAGATTATTGTTTAGGATTAGTCGTACTTTGATTTTCCAGGGTTCCACTATCTGATTCATATTTACTTTTTAAAAAAGAAGCTTCCATGAACATAAGACCAAGCCTCACTTTCTAAGTGAATTAAAACTTGTGAGGATTGACACGAGCAGCGTTACAGCTCGGAGGTCATGATTCCTAGGACCAGATAGGCTTGAAATTTGCTGGCATGAATTACAAACTTTAGTGAAATGGGAAGGAATACTACCAATGTTGAAATGTAGCGTGTTTTTTAATTTGGAACTACCACAAGGAACAATTTTAAGGCTCAATAAAGGTTAATAAGTTTTATATTTAACTTTGACCGCTTTCATAATAAATCTCGATGGAGTTCTTTCTCTAGAAGAAGAAAGAAGAGCCGGGTGTTTTACCTGAAATTTATGCGTCGTTTTATAGATGCTTACCTATTATTTCGAATGCATAACTGACCATTTGGAACATAGCGAAGTGTCTTAATCTCTTAGCAGTCCATTACACAGGAAGCTACGTGCTTCAACAAAGAATGTTCAGCAATGTCTTTATTTTTCTTAGCCTCTTTTCTGCCATGAGCTCAGAAAGATCTAGCGGAATTTTTAATTAGGGATGTAAGAACGTTAATGTAGGACCTCCTGCCTTTACAAGTCTTTACTAACTTTTATAACTTGATGTCAAACAAGTCGGATAACAATTGTGATACATGTACGTATGAAAATTACATCACTACATATATTTTTACATATGACAACTAAGCGTGTATAAAACATTGAGACACTCACAGTGTCAGCCTGGTTCCATTCAAAATGTATTTTAAAAATAAAGAATTCAGTCTAAATGAATTGATGTCTTAAAAATCTTTGGTGAACAGCGTCCGCATGGAAAAAATGTCATAAGTAATTGCAAATTTCTTATCAGTAACTCGAAATGGTTTAGTTTAATTCAAACACAAGTTTCGAGCACAGCGTTTGGTCTCCGCAAAGGTAAAGCAGCGAGGAATGTTTCCGCGCCTCAAAATTTGAATGAACCCAGAGAGCGTAGAGCGACTTTTGATGAGATTAAGGTCCTGTTGCTGCGCTAAGTTTGCTTGTAGTGAATGTCGGAGCCGGCCTAATTTCTGGGTACTTTTGATGAAAATTCGGTAGGCCTTGTATCAAAACAAATTTCCGTTGGTATAAGGCTCTTCATTCAGAGGAAAAAGATTCTGAAAATGAAGTTTTTGAAAGCAATGCGATTTAAATTCCCTTTCGTAATAAGATTTAAGAACTCTGTCTAACAATCCTCTATTTGCTCAGATCAATTGATGCTTTTCAGAGGAGCGAGCTCATGAGAGATATTGTTCTGGTCTAATGAAGAACTGAAATCGAAGAAGCTTTTCACTTGAGTGCCTCTTATTTACACCTAAATATCGATTTTTATAAAAGTCCCATCTCTATGGAAACAGAAAACATATTTTAAAGAGTTGGAGCGACGAAATCATCTTTATCAGCAGTTCTTAATTATCGTAGGTGAGGCGTCTTTTAAGAAGAGAAATTTCTCTAGTACCTGTAATCGTTGAAAGTAAATCTTGAGAACAGCAATCTCTGAAAAGGCGTGGCAATCATGGCGTAAAGCTCTCATGGTTTTCGTGTCCCGTTACGCCCATATAAGGACACGCTTGAGATCAAGAGTTTCTGAAAAGAAACCAGCGTAGTTGTTGCATTCCTCTGTGGTTTCAGCGCATTTCAACACTATGCTCGAGTGAGAAAAACGTGCATCTTCAATTTGAAGACCAATTTAATGCGCTCAGCGAGATTGCGCATTACCAGATGACTTTGCTCGACGCCAGCAAATTCGTGCTCAGAGCGCAATGTTTACGATGCCGTTGCGGGAGCGTCAGTCACAGATCCGTTTTGTGGAGCGCTTTGATATTCGGTTCAGCTTGCTCGAATTTCCTTACCTGATATTTTTCTCTCGCAATGACGCTATCATCTCCCAGGTGAGGACAGGCTTTTACCCCGAGCAACAGCCACCACAAATTCGATTGTGTCCGCGAGAGGCAAATCACTCAACGACGAGCTACACCACTGCTGAGGGACGCTCTTGGCTTTCGGAGGAGAGGGGGGCAAACTCAAATTAACGTATTGTCTGTGCTTGATAACTTAAGTACAATGTGTATTGGAGTTGGATTTGTAAAGTCCATGATATATGCGAGAACTTTGAGATTGATAGAAGCTGATAGTATGGCGATTATTAGAGAGATTATTTTAATCTACTTTTTATTACTCCCTTTGGGCGGAAGCAGTTGGTGTACAGTCAGAGAAACATCCCAATATTAATGTCCCGGAAAACATTCATGCAATTAGATTTTTATCTTTGTTTCTTGCATTCTTTCTAAAACTGCATTGTGCAATACTGAAGTTATGATGTATGAGTTAAATGAAACTTTTTTCTACTCTTCTCTTTTTCTAACTGCATGAACTCTGCGACCAAAATCAAGCGTTGTATGCACCAACTATTTTCAGTCAGAGGGACAATGGTGTGTAAAATAAGGTAAATAGAAGTCCATTGGAGATGGCACTTCTGAGAACATAAGAGTTAGTACAACTCTTCGTGCAATGAAGTGTAGACCGGTCACGTAAGTTCCAAGCGATTCAAGACACCACTTTATTTCCGTCTTAAAAAACAATTAATCCATAACAATATTCATGTCAATATTTTAAGAGTTAAAATTCACCGATGGGTGGGTAAAGCGAGTTGTCTATTTGAATAGATGCTGATCCAAAGCTCAACACCGTGTCAAATGCAATAGAAAATTATTGACTTGATGACAGAAAAGAGGAGCATCTGGCTTAAAACATTGTAATCTCTAGCCGGTTCGGATCTCAACGTTTTGAGTCCCTCTATATGTATCTCGTTGCATTTGGATCAGGGGACAATGGCAAAGTTTTTATTTGTTTGAGAGCTGTAATAATTGAATAGTAGTGGAAAGGAAATGGTTGGCATAGTATAATTCGATTCACGAAATCAAATAAGAGACAACACAATTCGTTTTTGTGCTACAATTTTGAGCTCGTTTTATAAACCTGATCGTGGTTAGTGTACGGATTTAATATATTTTGAAATTAGAGGTTATAAGCTTTCATTTTACCACGTAGCGAAATGTACCTATTTATAGATATTTACGCTATTATATTCAAATTATGATACTGATGATAATGAGACAATGTGATACATCCACACCGGAGGAAGACGATGAGTGTACTTGAGAAGTACAAGTTTGTGAGAAAAGTTCATTTATTTGAATACACTGGTCGGTCACACAGGTTCTGTGCAGTTTGCCTTTCTGAACCTTGAGTTGGCTTGACATCAGACAATTTCCTACAAACACCCACTAAGACATCCACTCAACCACCAAGTGAAATACTGCAGCTCAATTTCTATTGAATTTTGGCACGTCCCAGGCATACATTCAAACGTTTGCAAGTTATTTTACTCCTGGGTGGTTTGAATTGAAGCAGTAATTACTAGTACAATTTCAATGCCCACAAGTAACTTTGCAGGCCTTGCTTTTGTGTCAAACAATATCGAAACATAAACATCCTTCTTCCAGTATTGAGTGTATTGTTTACTCAGAAATGCTCGCCTATTTAGACCGCATTGTTTAAAGCTGATAGTGTCAAGTGTTGCACTATGTGACGCTGTAGAAAGGTACTCAGGTATTTTCTTATTCCTAGATCGTATAGCGTAGAAATATTAACATGAAAGCTCAAACGGAAACGCTATGGATTCTGAAACAATTAAAAATCCGTGTTATAGGAAAATTCAGATCATAACTTTCCTCTCAATATGTATTTTTAGGTCTCCTTGTATTCCCTCTGTTCCATCTAAAAACAGTACTTCTTGGAACACGGAGCTGAAATTGGAAGGACATCTGGTGGCCGGGCTGCTTGCATATGTCTCGCGGCAGCCTCGGAGTGATTCATCAGAAAAGAAGTTGAAGACCAAGTTTCGCCCTCATGAGAGTTATTTTTCTTTCTGTGGCAGGTAATAATGGAAAGCAGTGCGTTTCTTCTCGGCAGTATTGGCCTGGGCCTCACCGCAACATGAACTAGATTAACGTCATTATCGACAAAGTTGTGCTGCGTGGTCGCGAGAACGTTGGTCTTTGAGCACTAGAACTCCGTACTTACCCAGCCTCTCTGGCTTACCCCTCTTACTACTGTATACCTACTGATACCCTGTGACTACTGTATGCTTACTTAGTCTCTGTGACAACTGTATGCCTACTTAGTCTCTGCGACTACTGTATGCCTACTTAGTCTCTGTGACTACTGAATCTCTACTTAGTCTTTGTGACTACTGAATCTCTACTTAGTCTCTGTGACTACTGAATCTCTACTTAGTCTCTGTGACTACTAAATCCCTACTTAGTTTTTGTGACGTCTTCCTGTCTACTTATATTCCGAGCGTTCTTTCTGTCTACTAAGGTTTTGTAACTAACGTGTGGCCATTAGTACTTGTCTTTATAAATAGTCTTTCTACTTAATCTCTGTTACTGTTGGCTGCGTATTCAGTTTGTCTAGTGCTTGGGAAACAAAAAATGTTGAACCAGTTTTTCTGATATGAACTGATTTTATCAGAGTGCTTTGCTGCGAAAGCGAGCAATAGAAAAATATTAAATCAACCATAAGGACACGTACATACAAACTTCATTTTTATCTGTATTCCCAGCCTACACAGTGCCTTAACAGTTTCTTTTTCAGTCTTTGAAGTCGCTGATTCTGTCATGCAGACGACTCATAAGGAAAGCCTCTACTAGAGTCTAGAGTTACGGTGAAGTAGTTAAAAATGACGAATGCTTTCACATACCCATGACGATTTCATATCAGTTGCACTGCAATTTAGTTTTTCTTCTAGTCACTAAATTGATTTGGTCATCAATGAAACTTGGTAGTTAAAGAGTTAATGACATTGTATTATATATAATTAGATATAATGATCGTATTTACGGCCAAGAGCCTTTTTTATTCCAAAGCAAAGAAAAGGACTTCTGAAATCATTGTCTCATTTCAGTTTCATAACACAAGAAATTGGCAGTCAATAGCTTAATGTGCAGCTCATGGAAGTTCTATTTAAATTATTACTGATGCGTATTGTCAAGTATTTAACCTGGGCAGGTTAGCAAGCGTTAGTATGCTAGTCGCATCTCCAAATTCAAGTCAACATTAAAAAATTTGAACAAAAATTAAAACTTGCGAAAAAGGTAATTTAATGGTCTATTTTCAATGGATGAGTATTGAAACACAAACATGTACAGTAAAATTTGAAACGGTATCTAAAAATATGAAAACAAAAACATAATCCGAAGAGTAAAAACAGCGTGAGTTTGCTCTTGACAATTACCAGATCAAACCCAATTGCCACCAAAAACAACTACTTATTTCCATTATTGAACTGAAAAAGTCGCAATGCATTTTATTTTAAACGCTTTTTTGCCTCCTTCATGCAATAGCAAAATGGTTGTCAAAACATTAAGGTCGCTCATAACCTTTGCTAGTAATTATGTTAATGAACGCCAGTAACCAATATTGCAGTCACTATAAAAAAAGGAAGTTGCTTTACGGAGTGGCTAGATCGCTTCTGACCGCTTATCTCCAGGAATTTCATAAGCCTTGTATCTGCTTGCAAGGGCGTCTTGACAGGAGAATTTTCATAGCAAAATAGTTATAGTGGTTGATGTCCTAACTGAAGCGAGACTGAAGTCGCTCGAGTCGAAAATATTATAGAACATAGCGAGCTATTCTCAACTAGAAACAAAGACATGTACTCTGTTTGTGCACGAAATCTTTATTGCGATCTAGAGTACAGTGTTTGAGAAGAGTTTGTAAAGTATGGGACTGTGACAGCCGCCCATATGATGGGTATGATGATCGTAAATATTCATAAAACTTCAAAGTACAGAACCACTTTGAGCAAGAACGGTTAAATAATGCGTTTAATAGCGACAAGGGAAGAGCTGTATCGGTAGCAACCTCTAAGAGCTGCTCAGGATTGCGAAGATGGATGCAAGTGGGCAAAGTTGCGGAGTCTGCGCAATCAGGTCATTGGACTTGCTTCCCTTGTACTCAATTGTTTGACGACGACTCTAAAGATCTCAAAACGACTCTAACGCCACAAATCTGAATGCACACGACTTCAACTCGGCATCCCAGCAACAGAGGCAAAAGTTGTAGGAACTGTGAGGACCGGGGTGTACTAACGCACAGTGTATCTCGCTCTCTGGTGCACAGCACAGCAGCAGCAGTGGCAGCAGCAGCAGCAGCAGCCAGATGGGCGGTGCTGTACCTGCGCGCAAACAGCCTTCCATGACGAGAGGCAGTCCTTCTCTCCCTCACCTTTTCCCTCAGTTCCTCCCTCTACTCCCTGTCCCAGTCGTCCCTTCTCAACTCTCCCTTCTCTCTTCTTGTGAAGCACCCCTCTCAATCGCATCCCCTCACTCCCCCTCGCTCCTCATTGTCGAGCCATGTTGCCCTCGCCTACCTTTTGTTCTCTCGCGAGCACAGGAACTTGTTTAGTTAATAATTGTGAACTCTCTCCTGGACGCTCATCTCCAACTCTCAAGAACTCCAGCCAGAGTTTACGGCTTTAGCGTTTTAGACTTCGTGACGCTTTTGACTGGCAATCATATCCCAAATTCCCGTGCAATATTCTACCCGAAATAGCTTCTAGAAACTCAATCCGAACTCTTAGAAAATAAGAGCAACAGGCAACGGTGCAGATTGCTTTACCACGGATGGATCAGAATGAATTGGTTTACTTGACGTCAAATGCAGTAGTTCAGCTAGCAAACTTACTGCACCACGGTCTGGTCATTAACTTCGGGCGCGGTTTTCTTCTTAATTCTGTTTGATGGGCACAGAATCTTGCTCTCATTGCTCTCACGCCTGTCACTTTGTTTCAGGGAAGAAGAAGTTTGGAGTCGCAGCAGCCAAGTTCCTCAAGTCTTCCATAAGTCTGATCATGTGTCGGCCAAGTTGTGTCTTGACTTGCAGTGCATCAGCGATGCGGACGACTGACAGTCTGAACAGCGTATGCCTTCAGTGTCCATTAATGCAGTGTTCAGCCATCCTCCTTCTGGCCTTCCTCCGTCTTCGTCATACTGAGACAAGACTGAAAATCAGCGTCAAATCTTGTATATTAAATACATTTACTGCATATCCTGTAGACTACCTGGAAGCAGCATTAGGCTCACAGTTAGTGGAATCTACTTAGTCATGCACACACATCAAACTTATGTCATAAAATTAGATGCAAGGTGTCAGCCCCGTATATTGCTTCATTAATTCAAATGTTGGTCAGTGCCTCAATCGGTTAATGAGAGAAATACTTTATTTCAGAGCTCATATAGAGAAACACAGCAATCACATACATATATCCTACAGCAGTATACTCATACGTAGATTTCTATGTGAACTAACGAAAACGAAAAGAAGGGGAGGAAGACTGATTATAAAATTTATCGATTATCTGTGAGCACTCCTTCCAGGGAAAGCTTTATATCATGAACGTAGAATAATTTCTGCCAAAGGGTTATCAGCCGAAATATCCTTCACGACAAAAAAATTAACAAATCTTCCTCACTGTTATGGCTACAGCACACCGTGTAAATAAGCTCAAAATAGATACAGTTCAGTCAATAACAGTTTGACGACAGATGAACGTGGGATTCAGTAACATTATAGGTTTATTCATTGCAGGTGTCAAATAAAGCTGTAGAGAAGAAGTTTAGTAAGTAATAAAGAGAAAGTAATGTAAAACAACGTATCTAATACTCACGAATGCTTGTAAAAGGAATAAACTAAATTCAGGTCCATAAATTGTTGCGAAACGTTATTTAGCGAAACACCTCTTGTAAAGAATACATTAATGTTAACAGAGTGACTTCACTAATTTACTGGCATGAAAAATAGTGGAACATTCAAGCCTCGTTTTTTTAGAATTAAAGCCATAATTTAATACCTGAAGAGTTTATATGTGTGATAGCACGTCACTCAAAATTCCGAAAATAACAAGGCAACAGGGAAAATCATGAAGAAATGATCTAAGAAACACTGTAAATAGCCAAATCACGCAATGAATGAGGGTAAAAGTAATAATGTTTGAGCATACACAGTACTTTCATCTAAGATATTGTTTAAACCGACACCCTGCATGTGTATGTTTTCCTCATACCTGCACACATAAAAGAGGCTTCACAGTTCTCTCGCTTCCCGAGTGCAGCAGGTGGCAGTAACAGGACGACTATTGAGCACGTAAAAACGTCCATCAAGCTCGTATTATCACACTCATCAAACACGTGCCAAAACGTCCGTCAAGCTCGTATTATCACATTCATCAAACACGTGCCAAAACGTCCATCAAGTTCGTATTATCACAATCATCAAACACGTACCAAAACGTCCATCAAGCTCGTATTATCACACTCATCAAACACGTGCCAAAACGTCCATCAAGCTCGTATTATCACACTCATCAAACACGTACCAAAACGTCCATCAAGCTCGTATTATCACACTCATCAAACACGTACCAAAACGTCCATCGAGCTCGTATTATCACACTCATAAATCACGTACCAAAACATCCATTAAACACTTAACAAGACGTCTACAGGCCTTAACGCGTCTCACAACCCCGTCTTACTCGGTCTATACCTCACACGGGCACTATTTCCATGTCATTCAATTCAGAAGACAAAAATTCAATCACCGAGACAAAAAATGACGTTACGTGTTCTCTAGAAACATAATTTTACAAATTTTAATATTTTACCATGCAGTTGACTGAAAGAAAAAGTATGATTGCACGCTCGACAGATACTTCTCTCTGCTTGCAAGCTCTTAAGTTTGACTCATGATCTTTTGAACACAAGTTGCTGTGAAGCATAAACTACAATTACGTACAAACTCGAGCCGTGAAACCTTTTAGTTAAGTCTATGCTTGTCGTGCATATCTTGATGTAAAACAAGCAAACGTTACTCCTAATCACACCGTGCAGACCAAGACACTGCAACTACTGATCCAAACACTTCGCGTCTGATGCCAATTAAGTTAGTTCTAATTAAGCTGGTGTCAATGTTTAATTAGGAACAACGAGTTTCTGGATTGATTTCCCGATTCATAGCCCCAAGCTTAGAATTAAGTACATATATTCATTCCTACCAGCAGTACTACAGCAGTTTACTTTATCGGAAGACTTGCTTTACGAATCGTTGCTGGTATTCCTACTATTATGTTGATTGATTCTTTCTTGTAATGTTCTTGCATCCTCCTCCAAACCAGGACACGCGCACTGGCAGCTGTGTGCCATTTTATTTCTTTCTGTGAAAAAAATAAGACATCACGGGATGTAAATGCCCTTTCTGACCATCCAGCATTCTAAGTCAAAAATTATAGTGGACTTTGAGGTGGTAATTAATCTTCCATATGATGGAGGAAAATAATCATCCCATGAAGGAGAGAAGTAATCTTTCCCATATAGGGGAAAAATAATCTTCCTTGTGCAGAAGAAAAATAATCTTCCTGATGGAGAAAAATAAACTTTCCTACGAAGGAAAAAAATAAATTTATGAACATGATCAATTTCATTCGTATCTTTAACTAGATAATTTATTTTATTTATGTTTCCATGCATGGAATGTCGTAGTAATGTTCCGTGACGAGTTCAAAGTAGGTGTTATCTCTATCCTGATGAGACGACCCTTGCAAGAAATGTGTTCTGGCAGATGCTTGGTCGTAGAGTCCAGTGTTTGAAATCACGAGCATCTTGAGTGAAAGCTTCAGCGTGCATTGAACTTTGAAATGAAAGTCCACATGAAAGTTTTAGATGAAAGTTTAGGATGAAAGTTTCAGTAATGCCTAGTTTAGGCGCATAGATTATTAGTTACTGAATAATAGAACTGAAATGAGTAGTAAACGTGATTGTCGCGTGAGAACTACAGGTAATTTACAGAATTTTAGTGTCAGCAAAGGATAAAAGATGACTCCGAAATGCATCAAAATCATATAAATATATTACATCAACCATTTCTGCAAGGTTTATTCTAAACAAATTTGCCAGTAGTACTGCAATTTAGACTGAAAGTTTCCGCGTTTTGTGCAGGCATTTAAAAGGAAAGACTTGTATTTAGCAGGTTAATTACTGCATATGGCGTGCAAGAAAGAATGACATTGCTTCATCAGTATTACTCTCTGTTTCAATAGCCACGCCTAACCTACATTGCAGGTCGTAATATTTTTGTACTAATACGGTAAATGAAAATAATCCTGGGTCACAACACTGGAGGAAGAGTCAAAAAATTTCACGTAGCTAATTAGCTCAGCCATTACACGACGAATCATTTGAAAAGAAAAAGGAAAGAAAAAGTGTTGTGATGTGTGAGTTTGAATCCAGTAGTTCTCTTACAAATAGTACTGGACACCCACACCTACTAGTAACTAAAAGGGTGTGAAAACGAGTGGGAAAAGCACTCACTTTAGGAGTATTTGTGTGACTGATCAGACTATGCGGATAGTATGTACTTGACAGTATAGTGCGTATCTAGGATACACAGTTATAAATGTCCCATTCTGTCGTTATATCGTATGCATTTGATCAGCTTTTCAATATTCCTGTATAAGATGAAGGGTTTCTGTTGCATCCTATTAAATATCTAGTGGACACACACGTAAAAATTCAATTGTTTTTCACTGAATTGTTTCGTTTGATTTGCCAGTGGACGCGGGCTTTGCGAAGGAGTTTCCACATTGAAGGATGTGCCTTTGGTCTCCACAATACAATGCTTACAATACATGTATACCCTACAAAATTTAATCCTGTTTATATTCTTAAGAGCGTCACAGAAAGGCACACCGAGCAAGCAAGCAACAAACTGTATTATTACATAATGGAATAGTAGACAGTTCCCGTAAAAATTTTACGGTTTAGATTTCACTAATTTGAAATTATTATAAAGATAAGTGTATTAAAGATTCACGATGAATTATTGTGATTTAAATTAATACTTTTCATAAATATATACAGAACTTCCATTCTGTATCTTAGCTACCGATAACATGGTTAGTACATGTGAAAATTCCAAGGTTTAATAGTAATAAAATTGAGGATCTATGAAATAAAATACATTTTTTCAGTTTTACCCGGGGTGCTATCAGAATCTGAATATTTTTCATGAATATATACAAAACTTCCTGTTATATTATCTAGCGCCTATGATGTTCACAATACAATGCTTATAATACATTTATACTGGTTCTGATTTCAGTTCAATAATTTTACTTCAGTAATAGATAGGAAAGAATGAAACGGACACATACAGAGAGATAGAGAGAGATGGAGATTTACTGTCCATTATATATTTAGACTAGTAGACCCACAGGTGAAAATTCACGAGTTTTTTACAGAATGTTTTTGTTTGATTTGCTAGTGGACGCGGGCTTTGCGAAGGAGTTTCCATATTGAAGGATGTGCCTTTGGTATCCATTATACAATGCTTAAAATTTACATGTATCATATATACCCGATCGAATTTCTTCCTATCTAAATCCTAGAGAGCGTGACAGAGAGACGGACCAAGCAAGCAACAAACTGTGTATTTTTATATAGTGAAATTCAAATAAATAGTATCTTGTTTACGTCCAATTTGAACATGTCTTCAAAAAAAATTTCATGGACTCAATCCCTTGAAAACGTCCGTGCAAAGGCGAGCAAAGGCTTCGGCGTATAAATTCTGTCCAGCAAACGCTTTAAATTTTTCGTGAAGAAATAATACAGTGCACTGAAGCTTTACTTCTCGATTCTGTAGTCAAGGCGATCTCAGATGTGGAACTTGAGCTGCCTTCATTTGAGGGCGCTTCGTTTTAGCGTCTCTGTCGGCACAGCTTGCAACAGCTGGCAAAAAAAGTCGAATTTAGTATCACGACAAACTGCAAAAGCCATGCGAACAACAATGCAAGCGAAAACACTTGCTAAAGAGACTGCTGCTTCTAAAAACGTATGTGGGTAACAGCAAAATGAAAAACAAAGTCTGTCTAGATTCGAAGAACTCAAAATCGTTGCGTTTAAAATTTAGTACATTAGATTATACTTGATTCTTTGTAGAGCGGAGTTATGTGTTTAAGTCAGTAAGTTTATAGCCTAAACTAGATAGTTCCAGTGGAAATTCAAAAGTTTAGATTTGAAGAATTTGAAATTATTATAAAGACGTATGTATTAACGACTTACGACGAATTGTTGTGCTTTAAATTAATATTTTTCATGAATGTATACAGAACTTCCGTTTTGTATTTGATCGACCGATAGTATGGCCTAAATAGTGCCCGTGGAAATTCCAAGGTTTAAAAGTTTTAAAACTGAGGATCCATGATATAAAATACATTTTTCAGTTTTACCCGGAGTACTACCAGAACCTGAATATTTTTCATGAATGTACACAGAACATCCATTCTGTATCTTATCTACCGATAAAATGGCCGTGTAGGAGAAGAAGGCTAATGACGGAAAAAATGGCTTACTTTATAGCGATCCGGCGCCTCTGGTATCCATCACATTACAATGCTTATAATACATGTATACCCGTTCTGAATTCAATTCAATATTTTTTCTTCAGTAATAAATAGATTGGAAAAAGTGGGACGGACACACACAGATAAAAATAAAAATGGAGATACACTGCCTATTATATATGAAGATACTCAAAACGCTCCTAAATTTAGCATAAAGCTGATCTCTTGATCAGCAGACACTCGTGCAGCGGCAGTTAAGGGTTGGTGTGTGTGACGTGATTTGTGTTCCTTTTGTTTGTATTTGTGGCGCAACTTCAAAAATACACTATGTGTCCGTGTGAAGTTATTTCTAAGATACTAAAAAATGTGTCCCTGCTTAATGTTTAAAAAGTTAAAAATAAAGTACATTCCAATTACGTATACATAAAATGCACATTGTTTTTAAAATACTTAATACTAACACTTTAGGCTCAGTGACCATGCTTCCAGCGACAGTTCCTTTTCTTCTTGTGACTTGAGGTAGAGGTTCGTAGAGATCAATTGTGATGATATTAATGTATGAAGGAATAGTGAGTTAGTCAGTCAGTCCGTCGGTCTACCTTGTCGTCTGCACCACAAGCAAAAAGAAATAATTCGAGAGCTGTGAGTTGTTTCGAACCAAGGAACGGCCACCTTAAGTCAGGCCGCTTAACGACTCAACCACAAGTGAATTACAGCAAGAGAACTGAACTGTTAAGTGCACTCAACAGTTAGAACAGGATGTTTTTTCCTAAGTAACTAAGATGTTGAAGTAGAATGTCTCAACTTATTCACATGTACCTAATGAATATTTTTTGGTAACCAAGTTGCAAAAAATATTCTGTGCTTGGAATTACGGAGTAAACCGAGCTCTGCGATTGGCTGGGTACCCAACTCGCGAAGACTAGTTTATTAATTACCGCAATTAGCTGCAATTTGTGGACTTTATTACATACAAATAATACGAACACGGTTAAAAGTTACCACTCTAGCATGAAACACCGTAAATTCGTGCTCTGATTTAGCAGTCATATTTCCCCTTAACTTCTTATGCAAATAAGCCTTTATGAGGAAGTATTGTCAAAACTAGATGCTTGTATACGCTCTGCATTTCAGAATTATTATCACGTACAGTCTAACAGTTTTGTATGATGGTATTTCTGTTGTACTGATCTCCAGTAAATTGTGATTACTACATGTATGAAACTGGCGCAGCAATACTGTTTACAGCTCAGGCGGTCAGAAAAACTACATACATATCCTGTATTTCAACATACAAATGCTACACACATTCCGTATTTCAGTATGCTTTTTTATCTGGCTTGCCCCAGTACCTGGTCTACCTACATGTATGTGGACTGCGTACACTGCACTGTACTACAATGCGAGTATTTTTTCTATACTGTTATGTTTCAACTTGGCCAAATACTTCAGATGAATGTTTTGTATCCTAATTATTCTGTTTGCATTATTTCATAATTTTACATGGAAATAATTGTTTACCTTTCTGAGTTTTCTAACAATAATAAGTTTTTGTCTCTCATAATTTTGTAACTGCCGTAAAAATTTCTTGAGAGCGTGTGAATTTTACTTAGAATTTCGTTCTCTAATTTATTCGACATGAAAGATTTTCGTTTCGTAGCACCTATTCACTGATTCATAAATGTTGTATTATGAGTAGTGAATGAAAACAATTTTCTCGTAGTCACATCAACAACGACCATTTAAAAACACTCCAGCATGTAATTCTTATAAGAAGTTTCGCAGGCATTAATAAAAATTTCATCAAAAAATTAAAAAGAATGTTCACAAGAAACCTTTTTGCTTCAGAGCTCAATAGGAAAGTTTTTTTTACATCGATGAAAACAACAGCGTTCAGTTATTTTCTGTTTATTCAGCATTAATATTATAGATAATTAATTTTATTGAAGGATTGCTCCTTGCTTAGAAGTTCGAATTTTCCTGCATTTTTCAAGGTAATGTTAATAATGATTCGCGTATTTGTGATGGGAGACGTCATTGACTATTGGTGCAAAGATAGTACGCATATTAACAGAATATTTAAGGAAATTCATTCCATGGATCGTTACCAAAATATGATCATTTGTTAGTAAATTTTACAATATGGGTCAAATTTTAATAAGAGCAATATCAATTAACAAATAAATTATCTGTAATTCTGCCGAGGTTAAAAAAGTAAATCTCTTAAAAATAGTACTGTTCAGAACTGTATCTTAACTGAATATAATTTAAATTTTATTATTGAATCTAAAGTGTTAGCCGTAGTGAGAAACGAATTTCTGGATAACGTTCAGCCGCGGCAGCACTGATCCTATATAGCGTCCTTGAAGCTAAAAAAAGTATTACAAGTAATGTTAACCTTGTTTGAGAATGCAAAGGTAAATAATATTTCATTAAAATTAGATATCAAATTAAATAGTTAAATGAGTGTTTAAATGGGAGAGGTTTTTTTCTGATGTGTTGTGTGTTATACGGATGTCTAGGTCAGGCACAATTTTACACCTGCGATCTTTCACTTTTCAATGATCCGTTTAGCAATGCATGGTCCTCTTTACTGAACTTAATCTAATTTACACAAACTACATTTGTCATTCCTCCCTTCACACAAAGTTTAAGAAATAGACTCCTTGCTTCAATTTTACGCAGGAAGATGAGCCGGCGTCTCCAATGTGAACGGTGGAGCTACAGGCTCCAATTAGTTATCCTAACGTTGCTAGAAAATTCAATCGTCTTGTTCGTTGTGCCTTATTTTCATACTTAAATTAGCTCTTGGTCACATAACACAACTCCCACTCTATACTTCCGGCCTAGTCTTTCCAGCTGAAGATACACATGATGACGTCAAAGCCGTGTGTGCAACTAGCTGTGTTTAATTGCTGTTCGGGTCTGTGTGGTGCCGGTTTTCATTTTTACTGCTAACATTTTCACTGTTTACACTGTTTGTAATTGCGATGAAGTAAACATCTGTTGTGTATTTGAACATAGAAGTGTTTGATTGTGAGGCATTAAGAACCACTAAATGCAACGGGTTCATCCGACCCACACACACTGGCTGAGTAACAACAATATGAACACCACACAAGTGTTAAAGAGTGGCCTCTGGTGCGTGTGAGCGAGTGGACCTTGAATAATGAGTGAATGAGAAGACAAAATGGACTTTGGATATAAGTGGATAGAAGAAATATGGATGAGGTCAATGGAATAAATGGTGGTGACAGTGTAGTTAAGTTTGGATGCTTATATGTGTGTCGATGGATTGTAAGATAGGTAGATGATCTTGTTGAAGAATTTGAGAAAGGAAGACTGGATCCTGTTGGTTGCTTTGAATTGTCTTGGTGTCTGTCATTCTGTTCTATTTATATCTATTGGAATGACTTAAGGGTGGTTTTTGAATGAATTAAAGACCGTAATAAAGACCCAACTAAAGTTGGGAGCTAAAGGCCAACTTAAGGTTGGCCTTCAAGCATATGTTAAGTTAAGGATCATGCAAGATATTCTCCCGCTGCCTGCCATTTTTTTTGCATCAAACTTACTGAACGATTGAGCATCTTAAAAGCGTAATTAAACGTGTTAAGTATCTGGGATACAAGCTCATTTAGTGAAATATTGTATAAAAATCTATGCTCCAACTAAATTATGATACGCCTGATCACCTGCCGTAATTCTGGACTCGATATTTACTTGATTGAGTTTTATATACCGTGAACCTTTCCCTGAGCTATGTATCTTGTATGATTATGCTTTCTAAAATGCTATTGTCCTTCTGCCATAATTATTTAAAAATAATGTTTGTTCACTATTCGAAATCATTTACGTAGTGAAGGTTTAATAGTGGGAAGATGCATGCACCTAAATCAGTCTGCCAGTCGTGTGGGCAGTAAAATTGTCATGTAGGAAGACGTACTAAGATAAACCATTTATAATTTTTCTAAGGTTACTGGTGTACATAGAACAGAGTAATTTTGAGCTTTCTAATTCTTATTAGGTATTTTTAAAACTAAAATAAAGATCTGATTAGTAACTTCATGGGTTCATTGAAATAAAGTTATGTCACAAATCCACCTTTTCCGACTTGATTGTCTAACTGAACATTTTCACATCACCGCCATGAACAAGAAAATTCAGTATTTTCATACAGTATATTATTTATATAATAACCGAGTTTCATGCCTAGCACTACAGTTTTAGTTCATTTCTGGATTATTTGTTTATATTCATTTACTAGTGTTAACTAAATATCAAATTTTTACGACATAAAAAAGCTATGTAGGTTGTCTGAGTTTTGAGAGGGTTGTAAGACCCTCGAAAATGTGTTGCAAATGGTAATTTTATATATTTAAGAATGAGAGTTTCCGATGAAATAAGTTCCTGCAATCTTCTCGAGAACATCTGAGCTCGAAGTGAACTCGACCAAAAGAATGAAGAACTTTTGAAAAGTCCTACGTTTATCTATTCAGAGAACAGAACGTAGACACTATAAAATATAGTATGACTTCTGTACAGAAAGACTGTATTTGTGAAGTCAATGAGCTTTCAGACTCAAAATGACAGTTTCAAAACATAATTATACTCCACCGTAGCTCTTGAACGATGAGTTATAGGTTAGGAAATGAAGGAAGACATGCCTTAACTTTACCGTATAAGTAAGTGCTCAATTTACTCGGTTGTTTATCTATAGTGTGTTTGTACATTTCCTTTCATTCATCGTTTCATTGATCGTCTAAACACTTCGTAATTCGCTCATTTTATTTGGTGTTGTCAATTCAGTGACTGTGGATGCAAGCGTTTTATTCCGAATCATAATTTTAGCTTCCTGATGCAGTCCAATAATTTCCGTGTGGGCTCTTAACAAAACACAAGAGAGTTTCCCTTCAAAGAATAAAACTTCAAACAAAACTCTACTCCCGGAACTGCTCCGCAAGGAGTTCAAACCGCTAGCAAACGCATTTTTCTCTGAAAGGCCTCCATTGAGGAAAATTCTCTTAACTATCTGTGTTTGTCCCAATAAAAAGTAAGAAAACTACAATTACTGATGAGTGCAATCATAGACACCCACGGGACCTACAACTACAGACTCTTACATCCAGTTCTGATTGCAGGAGGGAAGCTCTGTTATTAAATAAGACTAAGTTTTCATACCTTAAGTTACCAGAGCTATTCAATTAAGGCAAACCGACGTCGTGAACTCTGGTTGTGGTTGTAGAATTTATAGAAAAAATGAGACTCATGGCTTTAACTTGAAGATCAAAAGCCGCAGCTTTTCCTTCACTATCGTAGTGGGTAAAAATTACCTACGCAGTCATCAAAATTACGTCACATTCAAAAATATTGCTACAAGTTGCTTCCATTCACATACATGGCTTTTGGTTTTGATTGAGTACATGACTTCCTCATTAGGCTGAAGAGGAATTTATTCTGAGAAACTTTACTCTGAAAGTTTGGTATTTTATACGTAAAATCGTGCAGGTGCCAATTTTTGAGTGGTTGGCCTAGCTTTGCTTCTTCGCATAGCTAAAATTGCCTTTATTGAAATCTTCATTCGATGTCTCTACACACGTATAATGAATATTTTAGCATATGTAATGTTACAAATAATTGATGACCTTGCTTCAAGTTTCGTTCACAGTTGGGTGCTACACTATATTTAGGACAGCGCATTTTCTGAAGAAGAAATATAAATTCTTATTTTTTGCATGCTATTTACAAGGCACTAGCCATCAACATAGAGGAGGGGAAGTCAAGGTGTCCGAGTCGATCATTCATAAATCAGTGGAGTTGGAATCATACTCGCTGCCTTGGCAGGGACTGTGCATATTGGCGTGGCACAAATTCTTTGTGTTTCTGCGTTTTGGAAAAGTTTCTTTGTCGATTCTTGATTCGTACTCAATCGCCTCTCCTGCACTGGAAGAGAGGCACGTTCTTCAGTGTTTGGAGACGCTTTAGAGTAGCTTTTGCGTTCAGCTCATCGATATCGACACTATAGGAAAGAAGAAGAAAATTCACATTTTATAAATTAAGGATTGACAAAAACATGGCCCAGCAGAACCATAGCCAATCGAACAATTACATACCATACTACGAGTCAACAGAATCAAAGAAATCCCTGGTCGTTTAGTCATGACGAGCGGTTTTACTCGTTTCTCTCATTATTAAATGCTCACTAGAAAGTCTCTTACAGAAGTTTAGAAGACATTAGAGTAGGCAGAGAAGACGTTGATTCGTTAGTCTCCAACATTTTTAAGCTTCTTAATAATTTAGTTCCTTTTAGCGACTGTTTTTTGACGTAAGTAGATTCAGCAACCAAATTTCTTTGAATTTCTGAATATGAAGGCATTTTAGGTGAATGGATTCGATTTTAAGGCTGAATAAATAGGAAGTTTTAAGTCTTGACTTAAAATGGCCAGCATTGAGAATAATTTTGCTTACATGAAAATACAAACAACTTACGCAAGAGATTTGAACGCAGGTTCATGTAAATTATAAATACATCATGTACCCTAAATTCATAGTAAACTGTAACGATATAACTTACTCGCAAATAAAGTATTTCATGCCATCAATTACAAACCAACAGTATTCAATTTCTCTAGCTCCATTTCTGAAACAATGGAGCGTTTATATATGTAGCCTTTTTCGTCTTTTCAGACGGTCCTACAACAACAAGCGTGTAGGCTCCTGCATATTCGTATTTGTACTGAAGAACACAAGATACGACATGCATTTTGGTCGACTGGTGAGCGAATCTGCTTGCGAGCGGAAAGACCCGGGTTCGAATCCCGCTGCCGACATGGTTGACGCGGCTAGAAATACGGCATGGGACTTGGGTAAACAATCGAATAATTATCGAAGTAATTATCCGACCCAAGAATGGGCCAGAAGGTTCGTTCCTATAGCCTCATTCTATTCTATTCTAAAATAATTGTATTGAATTGACAGTTTCCACGACTGACCCTCAGCGCGCTGACGCTGCTGGTTGATTGTTTGGATGAGCAATGAACCAAGAATTGCAAAACCAACCTTCGATTTTTCGGCACACTCCTGAACTGACCGCTGCCAAAGCTGCTATAATTGAACGTCATATCGACTGTGATATTTACCCCAGAGCAAACTGAGCGTCTGGTCTTACTTTGATTGGCATTTCAATAATAACACAATGGACGTAATCAATGGTCGGAATATAAGTGCATCAATCTTTTCAATTGCATAGCAATAGCATGTTTTACTAATGCACACAGATGCTGGTGTCCTATGGATACAATTAATGATGGAGCTGTAGTGCATGTCTCTTTGTTTTTTGAAAGCTTACATTTAACAAGATGTGATGTAAAGTGCTCTATTGTGAATAATTGAAAAAGTTCACAGGTGGACTAGCAATTGATGATAACAAATTGATATTCCTGAATTAGGTGTTCAAATATAATTGGCAAAAAATATCACATGCGAAACTAACTCTATCGAACGCTAAGGATAGTTAGAGACACAGGTGCGAAAGGCTTTTGTTCATGATAACTAACTCTTGCAGTTGCTCAAAGTGCTTCGTTCTTCATTACTTTGAAGTGAGTGCAGTTAACTTCGATAATAACTGATGATAGCCCACAAAGATATCACAGCTCACTATTATCATCATCCTGCCGTTTGTTGTTTTTAACTGCAAAATTAATAGAATTTGAGCGCGAGATTATAAGCCAAATGGCTCCAATGATCAAACCTGTGTTTACCCATTCAAATTTATTGCAACATTTATATTGTAAATAATAAACGAATGTAATTGTGTAAATGAAAATTTCTTTATAGCAGGTGTTCTCGCTCAGAAATTTATGTGAAAGTTTTTGTTGGAATTCATACTCAGGAAATCCTTTTCTAATTATAGTATCCATTACGAAAAGCATAGAATTTCAGGGCAGAATAAATATTAACAATTCCACGAGTCAATACATACGTATTTATTAGTTTTCTGATCAAAGGTCATACGTACTGGCTAATAATCGACCTACATATTACCTCATTTCATTATTGGCTTTTATTCCTCATACCTTCAGACTGTAAGCTGGAATGTTTTTAAATAACTTCATAATTTTGTGGCAAAAATGCATTCCCTGCAACATTACCAGTCAAAACAAAAAATTTCTAGATGTGAATACTTTGAAATCTCGGTGAGAGATTCTTGACATCCAGAACTCATCAGCACAAAGATATCAATCAATCTCTTTGCATGCGGCACTTCATGTAGAGTTCTCATTTATAACTATTTAATTATCAATCATATCTTCATCGTGATGGCATGGGTATTGAATAGCAGCTAAAGAATTTACCTCTCGGCTCGTTGTTGTCATATTCTATTCCATGTTGTTTTATTACAGCCAGTCATGCAGGGTCCACCAACATAACTTCCTTTTTCCAGAACATTTTGCTTGGAAAAAAAGGTAGTTTTGGTGTTTCACCCTGTATTATCCATACATCACAGGTGTACTCGTGTGATAGAAATGAATTACTTTTACAGTTGAAGAACAGGCTTCTCAGTTTCTCACCTCTAGAAAGTAGTTGTTCGTAATGAATGACATTTGACAGCCTTCGGGCGTTTGTAAAGCAGCTTTACTGGACTTAAGTGAAGTTTTTTCGATTCTAAGGTGTAATACTAAAACATCGTAAAAGAAAGCAAACTAAGTTCTTTTCCAAATTTTTATTTTTGTTTCATTGTGTCGTAGCTGGTTGCCTTTTCTTTACTTATTCTTTATCGTCGCTAAATTGACGTTCAGTTTCTCAAAGAAAGATATTTTAAGTCGAACGAATATACCGCAAGTTCTTTTTGAGCTTTTCTCTCAAGATTACATCCTTTTATAATTTTGGCTTCCACTGTTTTGCCCTGAATAATGAACACTCGTTTTTCAAAGACAGTTCTAAAAAATACGTCGAAGCCGAACGCGTTGAAAGTGATTTCATAATCAAACCTTTCAGCTTCTCCATTTAATTTTCCCGTTGATGTGAGACTTGTGTGAGCGGCTCTGATGTCGGCAGATGACAGAGTCAGAAAGAGCGAGAGAAAACTAGAAAAAAAGAAAAGGAGAGAGGGGGAGGAGGAGAAGAAGCAACACACACTGCAAAATTTGAACATTTTTTCACAGTTTTTGGTAGCACCAAGAAGACACAGAAGAAATCTTTGATACCGGAACAAACAGTTTTTTAATGGCTAACTTTTTTCAACAGAAATCCTCATTACCCTGAAGTTGCGAATGATTTTGCACTTACTCTTGACTACCACCAGCATAAGTGTACCACAACACTAACATATTTGGTAGGCCCTTATACTGGTACTACCAGCACATCCCGTCTACTGCAAGGTACTTCTGAAACTGGTGAGATTTAAGACTGATGTTTGTGGTATTATTTTTATTATTATACTGCTAGTTTAACCACCGCAGCTGTTTGTAATGTTATATTTGTTCGGTGTGTACTCCCTTATATCGGAATATGGATGTTTGCACACAGACATGGCAAACAAAAATCAAGATCTGGCTATTAATTGTTGATACATGAGAAGTCTTACTCAGTATGTACGTAAGAAAAGAAATTCATCAGCATTTTTTATTTAGTAAATGCTCTAATAAAACTTGGGCCCTTTAATATCATATATCGGTCGTTATATCGTTACGGTTTCTATACAACATTTGTTTCATATTCTGAAGCTAGATTCAGGAAGAAGATGATCTCTGGAACCGGAAAATGTTTACGCCTTTTGCAACAAATAATCGATACGAGTTGGAGCGCATTCTAAACTACGTTTGTTATTGCAATTACGCTGAAGGAAAAGTGTAGGTTATCACTATCATATTAAGGGAAAAGTATCGCTTATTACTATTACATTGAGAAAAAAGTATATGTTACACAATTACACTGGCCATTACGCTAAGTGTTTAACTGATGTTTTATTACGTGCTTGAGGGACGTTTTGACGTGCTCAATAGACGTCCTGTTACGTGTTTAATGGACGTTTTGGTACGTATTTGATGAGTGTGATAATACGGGCCTGATAAACGTTTTTTACGTGTATAACCCTTTAGCGACGAATTTCTTGTTCTAGTTTGTACGTGTAAGCTCACAAAGACCGTCTGTACACTGATGCAATGAAGCACGCTGAGAGCCAAGGCAGCCAAAAGAACGACGCTGTAACATGCCGCCGCGTTTAAACCTAGTAGCAACCTCATATTGCTCACTGTTTAATTATTAGAACAATTCTCCCAAAGACCGTAAAAGAGAACCGTATGGTCCTTTTCGTCGCTAAAGGGTTAATAAACATTTCATTACGTGCTTAATAGACGTTGTATTTCGTGATTAATGGACGTTGCATTACGTGCTTAATGGAAGTTTTGTTAAACGTTTAACGGATATTTTCCGATTCGTTTAATGAACATACTGTCACTCGTTTAATAGACGTTGTGTCGCATTTTAATGGATATTGTCTATTACAGTCAAATGTATGACCATGAACAAAAAAGTCTTACATCACAAAGCTTTGAGGTCTTAATTGGTTACGATCATTAAATACTTTTCCCCTAAATCACTCACTACAAATTCAGTGCCAATTTTCACCACACGTGTAGCTGTCAAAGAAATGTTTTCAGGTTGTCTTTACTTTTAAGACCTTATAACGCTAGAGTTTTGAATTTTACAAACTTGTGCATATCTCTAGAAAAAATTGGAATGTCGTAAACAATCTCTTGCGAGAGGCAATAGTTATAAAAAAACTGTATTTTATGATCACCCTCAGGAAGTACGTAGAGAATTGGGCCAATTTTTTTAGTGCTTAGACGTTAGAAAACTGTTAGCTTCGTCAACTTCATTTGCTGGAACATTCTTATTAGTTTACAAAATTTAGAATAAGACAATGTGCTCCTGTAACTTTGTAAGAAAAAGTTGATCGACTTGATTTCCTCTGGAGGAGGACGAAGATGGGGAATGAATTTACAGGGTAGAAGATATAGAGTTTCTTAAAAAATAATGTGAAAACTTAACGGATGTTACTTGTTTTTCCCCATGGAGTTCTTGGCTAGGTAGAACTAATACACTACGCACATGTTTACTACTCGTTATTCTAACCTTTGCTCTTTATTTTCACTGTCAGTATTCTTCCGCTGTTACAATAGCCAGACGACAAACTCGGTGACCTATAAGAGCGTCAGGAGACAAAATCATTAGTGCTCGATTATTGGAAACGCCCGCGCCAAGAACAGTCTCACTATTGAGCGCAGCGCGAGCCACATTGTCTTTGTGATGATAAACTATCGTGAAACATCGGTAGCCAACACGAACAGCGGATGCACATCAAAGTTCACTATCTTGGACTAACAAGACAAAGAAAGCAAGTACTGTACGACTGGAACTCGCTCATACTTCACAATGTACCACAAGCCAGACAGCGCGAATAACTATTAACAAGCGTCATTAGTTTTTGCATCGAGTTTTGTAAAAGTTGAACTCTTGCATAGCTGCGACTGACTCTGTGTTTAAAGTCCTCTGCTGTTGAGAGAGGGAAAATTGTTGCTATTTAATGCAAGTCGATGAATCGTTTCAGTTTTGGTTCCAATAATGTTGTTAATTTCCTGTTAGTGAAGGTTAGATAAAGAAATTTATGCGTTTTTCTTCCTCCATTTAGAGTCACACTACGAGTCTGAACCTTTTATTTTTTTTATATGGGCTTTGGGTCATGAAACAGTAGCGTTTGCTACAAAGTAATCCTTCAGAAGCTCTAGTTTATGACTTCACAAAAGATCTCTCGTGAAGAACAGACCTCGCACTCTGAAGGCACGAATAAATTTAGCTAAGAAGCGATTACTTGCATGGCCACACAAAAAACGACAGCAGTTACCAGCCGTCCTTCAAGTCGTGTCACATGTCGCGATGACTTTCAAAACAAAAAAATGTGCGACTACAAGTTACTGAGATCTTACACAGTACTGAAATTGCCACATGAATTCAAGAAAAAGTTTTGACAATTACAGAAACTGCTGTCAAAGAGCTACATGTGAAGCTGCAGTTCCTACTTTAACATCAATAAAAAAACGCATTTACTTCTCACTCTTTTAACAGTCCAGATTTTATTCGAACCATTGAAACTTGAATTTCAAGTGTAATATCATGCAACTGAATGATAGGTAGCTTCATATTATGTATCATTACTAGCCAAAAGAGCTTCCTAAAACCGTAAGGCGTCATGCTCAGTATGTTCACCAACCAATGACATATGTATATGTACGAGCATTAATAATACCAACCAATATTAGTGCCTATACTTAGTATGTGCAGCAACCAATAAACCTCACTTTAATAGAAGTACCCTATACTTAGTAAGCTCACCAACCAATAAAGATGATTTCAATAGAAGTACCCCATACTTAGTAAGCTCACCAACCAATAAAGATGATTTCAATAGAAGTACCCCATACTTAGTACACTCACCAACCAATAAACCTCACTTTAATAGCAGTACCTCATACTTAGTTCACTCACCAACCAATAAACCTCACTTTAATAGCTGTGCACCACACTTAGTGTGCTGAGCAACAAACCGAGCACCTTCAGAAACTTAGTGAGTACTTAATTGGTTCGTTAGGTGAACATGTAGACGCGCAAATAACAGTAAAATTTTTTGCGTCCGATGGCAGGGTGTGCGGTGGCAGGCCCAACAAATGCAGTGGCTGGCGAAGCCTGAGTTTTTGCGGGCATCCCAGCGTCGTCGGAGTGCCGATCGATCGCAGTCGGTCGCTGCCACAGAGCAACAGGTGAAATAAACTTCTCTTGCTATCGCTACATTGCTGCGCTGCTCGACAAATCATCTCACGTAAAAGTTGTTTCTTTGTTGTCATGATTTTACTGAAAATGCTGTCTTTGTTTGCTCTCAAACTTGTGGAAAAGTTTTTCTATCTACGTTGCAATTTGAGTCTTAATGTTAGAGCAACGGCAATAAAAAGAATAGTATTTTAGCTTATGGTCATCAATCGTGTTTGAATTGTTGTGTAGTCGCAGTAATATTGTATGTAAAAGGGTTATCTTGTTCCTATGAGCACCTTGCACATCAGCTTATGTGAAGTTTACTCGATTAGATATCAATCACATACGATGATGTAGGAAGAAGTAATTTCTCCTTTACTGGTTATTTTTTCCACATTCTTTTTTCCTTTGTGAATATAGTCAAAAGTTTGAGATTTCGCAATTTAATTGTTTTGAGATTCTACAAATGGCTGTTACAAACAAACCCAGCATTCCAAGCTGGTGATGTAACTGCTGCAGTTCGACTGGGGCGACTAAAACGTGTTGGCAGTTCAGGTAAGTGCTTGATTCTTGCATCAAAATTCTTGTAAAGGTAAGTTGATTTTTGTAAACTGTTTATCTCGAGAGCTTTGTTAATTGAGGAAAGTAAGTAAATGATTACGTGCCTAAAATTTATCATTCCGATTAAAAACTGGCAAATTTAAATTGAACAAACACACTCATACTGTGATAATGTCACCATGTCTACGCTTTAACATGAAACCTACACAAGGCATTTATTTATTTGCACCTTCTGGGCACTGAGGAAACGAAGTGTGTCTGGCGAGTGCACGTGAATATTTTGATCCCCTGCACTGGAGATGATTTATTCTCAATTTTCAGTGCTCATTAAATGTAAATGTTATCCATGCATATTAGGGGCGTGTGTTCCAAAATATTTATCCTCTGTATACTTTTTTGGTGAAACTTTTGAGGACCACAAAATCAGATGTGAAACTTGTTGTCAGAAGCGAAGGAAAATGTTCCCGTCACTGTACCATATTATCGTCTTTTTGTTATGTTCGAACAAATCATCATTTGAATTCGTTTGATGTATCTTGTGACTTCAGATCTTTCAGTTATGACTACTTTACTTTGATATTCATCTCCCTCAATACCCTGCTGCCCATCTAGTTTCTCCGAGAACATTTATTGTGTTGTCTAGATTGACGTTTTTGTTCAGTATGGATCTCAATTTGTTGAACCTGAAGATTATGAAATGACTCAATATAAACAAGTTCTTATGAATACCAATTGGGTGGCATACAAACATCGAAGAAAAGCTGTCTAATACACGTCTAGTGAAGGCTTTCTGGCACACACCTGATGAAGGCTTTCTAACCCACAGCTGATGAAGGCTTTCTAACACACAATTGATTAAGGCTTTCTGACACACACCTGATGAAGGCGTTCTAACACACAGCTGATGAAGGCTGTCTGACACACAGCTGATGAAGGCTTTCTAACACATAGCTGATGAAGGCTGTCTGACACACAGCTGATGAAGGCTTTCTAACACATAGCTGATGAAGGCTTTCTAACACATAGCTGATGAAGGCTGTCTGACACACAGCTGATGAAGGCTTTCTAACACACAGCTGATGAAGGCTTTCTGACGCACAGCTGATAAAGGTGTTCTAACACACAGCTGATGAAGGCTTTCTGACACACAGCTGATGAAGGCTTTCTGACACACACCTGATGAAGGCTTTCTAACCCACAGCTGATGAAGGCTTTCTGACACACAGCTGATGAAGGCTGTCTGACACACAGCTGATGAAGGCTTTCTGACGCACAGCTGATAAAGGCGTTCTAACACACAGCTGATGAAGGCTTTCTGACACACAGCTGATGAAGGCTTTCTGACACACAGTTGATGAAGGCCGTCTGACACACAGCTGATGAAGGCGTTCTAACACACAGTTGATGAAGGCTTTCTGACACACACCTGATGAAGGCGTTCTAACACACAGTTGATGAAGGCCGTCTGACACACAGCTGATGAAGGCGTTCTAACACACAGTTGATGAAGGCTGTCTGATACACAGCTGATGAAGGCGTTCTAACACACAGTTGATGAAGGCCGTCTGACACACAGCTGATGAAGGCGTTCTAACACACAGTTGATGAAGGCCGTCTGACACACAGCTGATGAAGGCATTCTAACACACAGTTGATGAAGGCTGTCTGACACACAGCTGATGAAGGCTGTCTGACACACAGCTGATGAAGACACCAAAACTCCTAGTGAAAGCATCCTGCTTCTCTTTGATGCACTCATTTGCAACTCCAAACAATGAATCCACTTTTCATTGATCAAAGTGTTTTCGTTTTGGTTCACCATCGATTGCAAAAACTTTGCCCCACAAACAAGTTCTCATTTCAAAGTATTGAGCGAGAATGAAAAGCCTCAGCGCACAGAAACAAAAGAAATATAATATAACCTTCGTGGGAGCAATTCATTCCTTGATGTTACTGGGGTTTTATTTTGGATACATTAAATCAATCACACGATGATATTGTTTAAAATATGGAACATCGGCTCACATATGGAGGTTTAGAGCGCTTTAATTCAGCTGGCTGGAAATGTACACATGGCATGGTCGTCAATTCTCTGGTTTACTTGTTTCTGTCTCTGAAAAGCCGCATTCTTTCTGAACAATGTAAAGCTCAGTACACTGATTGTTTTGCTACATACAATGTAAAAATTTGTTTTAAGATCGTTCTCTGTAGATGAATTTCAACTCGCATCTCTACTTTTACTAGTCGTGACTATAGTTAGTATTTTAGCTCAGTGATGAAAATGTTTATTACACAATCATTGAGAAGCTTGCATCTCAATCTTGATTTCTGTGATTGATATTGCGATGCCAGTTCAAGAACTAACGATAGAATTGATAAAACACCAAAAAATAGTACTTATAGTAGAACTGATAGTAGAACAAACAGTAGAACTAATTTTGGAACTGATAATAGAACTAACAATAGAATTGATAGTAGAACCAACAGTAGAACTGATTGTTGGACTTATAGTAGAATTAACAGAAGAACTAACAGTACAACTGATAGTAAACTGATAGTGGAAATGATAATTACCTTTTGATAGTAAAGCTGGCAGTCTACTCAGATTGAATCGGGGCAAAAGTATTCACCGCGGATTCACGTGATAAACTTCACATCTGAAGGCCTGCTCATCCCTTTGAATTCTGAATAGCAGGAAAAATTCAAATGATAGTTCAGAGTTAGCGCTACTGTTCCAAGGATTTGACGTGCAGAGCGACGCATCAAATTTTATTCTTCATCCAAGAGTTAGATGCTTGACTCGTGCCTGAACCTGAACACATGTAAGCTAGACTGAGCTACTTATGCACCTATTGTTGTCATTATATAGTGATGCATGCAACGTCACAGAGCGCAATATGATTTAATTTACTAACATAAACAAGATAATGACTCTCGACGCTTCAGAAATCTTCTTCTCCTCATGCCGCTTATGAATATTCCTGCGAAGAGAAGAGCTTTCATCCAATTTGTGATCGGTTCTCCGAGAATCCCCTCAGATTATCGCTTATCCGCCCTACAGAAAATTTATTCTAGACTAAAGTTCAATTAGTCGTTATCGGCTCGTGCGATAAGAGCGACCTTTCAAGCTAAGGACTCATTGTTTTATCAATATTGTTCTACGTGTTAATAAATAATTCTTGTTCGTTGTTGCTATTTCCTTCAATTCTTCGCTGACATTTTCAACGTTTTCAAAAGCTCTCTTCAAGCTCAAAATAATTTACATTCATTTCATGATTGTTACAACTGTACTGCTTCAACGCTTTAATACATGAAGACATTTATGAATACACAGACGCTGTGTGCTCATGCCCTCTAGTTATGCTCCGATACTTAATTCTCGTCTACGAACTCAAAGCAATCAAATTTTGGGAAATATTCAATAAATCAAACCTCATGAAAATCTTGTTATGTATTCATAATGGTATATTAAATGCTTCAAATATCATTGTTTATCGTATTCAAATTCATTTCAAGTTATGACCTTTTCTTACATTTACAAAGTGGTGTATGATAACGCGTTGGATTACACGTCTTATAACAGTTGTTTCGTTCTCGAAGCTCATGGGAAATTCACTTGTTTCGAAGTGGTATTCAAAGTGGTGGTATGCTCCTCTCCAATGAACTTGGTGAATGCAACTGTGGCTAGATTTAAGGTTAAGGCGGTCAACATTACGCGCAGAAATGTGGACAAGGTAGGATAAGGGTCACATCTGAAAAGGGCCAAGTTTTAGATTAACATTCGCATATTTTTTAAAGATAAGGTATAGGTGACACTTGGTTTAAAGTTATGGTTAAAGGTCAAAGTTATGGTTGAGGTAACGGTTAGAATTAAAGTGGGAATATGAGCTAGGGTATGCCCTGAGAGCAAGTTTTAAGGTGGTATTGGTCCACAACTGTTGGTCGTGCAATAAAGTTCAAGTTGAACCTGTAGGGAAATTATCGAGATCAGCGAAACAAATTGAGTTCGAAACGCTAGGATTTCTGCCTATGTATTTCACTAGCTGTCGGATTTATAACTTCTTCCCTCGGAAGTAAAATAGTCAACATTTTCTTCATAAATCTACTGTATTACTTGAGAACGAAGAATTTCACTACAGAAGTAAACATATTTTCATCCAGAAAATCAATTTGGCCCCAATACCTTCACTTCTTCAATATTCATTCGAAACGTTTTTGGAATATATTGGATGCCGCTGAACAAGAGAGGAATTCTCTCCCTGTACTCCGTGGGAACAAGTCCTGTGTTCCCTGGGTAGCAGCAAGCCTGAAATTAAGAACTTTTCGCGCCGCAAATCTCACCCTCAACCTTCATGCTTACACAATTGTTATCCATATTTTGCAGCGTACGGTAGAAATGGAACTGAAACGAGAGAACATGGAGCTTCTCTTGTTGAAAAAATTTCCTTTAAGTATCTGTACGTTATAAATTTGTGCCTACACAATCGATGTTGATATATTGTAGCGTACAGTAGAGATGGAACTGGTAGGAGAGAACATGGTGCTAATCTCTTTGACCGAACTTTCCATTAATTATAATCGATGCCTTCCTGTTTTATCAGAAATATGAAGTTCCACTGCATACCTGTACTCTTTGGTCAGTATAAAGAGGCGTTAGTTCTACCACTATGACTGAAACTCATAGGAAGAATGATACTAGAGGCGTACTCTAAAATAGGGAACGGAGAAACAAACTTCTCTAATTGTTTGAAGCAAGCCAACCAGTTCCTGTCCTCTCCTCTGAGAGAAGGACATGGCTGGAGAAGGAGAAAATAAGAAGAATGAGTTAGATGTTGAGCATCACACCATATTTTTCAGTTTCTCGAATCACAAAGTCTCTTATTAATCAACTGCACTATTTACTGCAATGAACTAATCCGTGCCGCTGTCTTGCTTTAGCACTATACCAACGCTATTGCTTCGTGTACCTTCCTTCAAAATTTTCTTTGAACATATGATAGAAGTATACGAACAAAATTCTTCTTGGACTGCCAAATATGTTAAATAATACGTCGCTGAACACTTGCCCTCATTCGAAAAGATGGCAACCCTCTTTCACTCTCCAGTTAGTGCCTGATGATTGTCCTTATCTGACCTCCTTGTGTACGAAATCGCTTGATTACGATTGAATCCAGGGGATCCAATTGCCAAACTGGAACTCTATGATCTGCAAATAAACACATGGGAGTTCCAGCAACAAAAACAAACAAGGAGCACGAGACCCTGATAAGGCACGCGCTGGCGGAACATAAGCATTTGAGTGCATGGAACATCGAGTGGCGTTAGACAAGGGTCATAGGAAACGATGATTGACAGCCATGAGTAGGAGTCATAAGGTGCACCACTTGCTCATGGCTTTCATTGTTTGAATTGAAAAGTGAATGAGAAACGAAAATATTTTTAACAATTGTTTTGCGTTTATCTTCGTTGTATGTTAAGTTCGTGAATCATGACTCCTGTAAGTTTTCCCTATTATTGATAGCTAAGAAGCGCTGCAGCTGGTCTCCAGGAACCTGCATTTCGCGTCGGTCTGTCGGAAGCCGTCTGTTACGGCTCACATTATTCAATGGCGTTGTTACTTGTGCATCACTTTTAAGCTCCATTTTGATTACTGTTGAATCGCTTTCAAAGTTACCTTGTTGTTCCCAATGTATTACTAATGTATTATTATTAAGGAAGTATGGTTATCACAGTGGCACTGTTGTTGCGGTCGCATCTTCGTTATCGTCACATTGCTTTGTGCGGGATGTTCCTGCCGTCACATTCACTACGAGGGAAGAAAGTGAAAAAAAACAGATGTCAGAGTTCGTCCTCATGTACACTGATGAGTATCAGTGTTTTAGAAAATATTAAATGAGAATGAACAGTACGTGTTAAGCGATTGCTAAAAAGTTTCCGTATGCCGAACATGTAAAAATGCGAAGTTTGGAAAAAATTTGAGCCATGAGTTATTTGTGTTGTAGTTTTATGAAATGAAAGGCTGTTCCGTGCGTGCGGACTAGTACTTTGGCTTCCTTTATCGTTCTGAAAACTCGGGAATGAATTCACTGGCTAGAAAATACTTCAGGTGCGCTGAAAATTTAGAGATTTATTCTCGTGGGAAAACTCAGACGGAAGCACAGATGCGAAAAACTTATAATCTTTCTCCGCTGCAATAAATTCCCCCCAAATGAATAGTTCACTTTCTTTATAGAGATGTAAAGAGGTGGTGTCCGAACGCTAGACATACGAACCTTAAATCCTGACGTGAACTTTCGAGCTATATCAGATGCTTCTCAAATGTGAAAAGTGACATGTATTTTTATAGAAAAACTCAGAATTTTGGAAATTTTCAAACGAAGTCTGGCTGCTCGAAGGTTCTTGTCCCTCCTCACCTTCCCACCCTGCTTACGAGTGCATCTTCTTCTCGTGGGACGATGCATTTCCCTCCAGCAGTCAATGATTTTTTGTATAGCACAATTTTTACGTCTAATTTCGACGCATTGCTTTGTATTATTATTATTGTTATTATCATTATTATTGTTTTTATCATTATTATTGTTATTAAAGTGGCAAAATAAGCAAAGTAGCGTAGTATAAACCTTGAATTGAATGTCAAAACTACATTACTGTGTACAGAAATACATAGCTCTTCATTTATTCAGAAATCCTCATTTGGGAATTGCAGCAGAGTGTTTTAGACGGTACTTAATTGAATATAATCCTGACTAACACGTGCATTAGAAAGTTTTTCCGTCCATTTCGTGCTCAACTTGAAATTGAGTTCTGTTTAGATCATTTTGTGATGCAATGCACGTAAATGAGAATGCAAAGCAAATCTGTGCTGGGAACAAAGAATTAAAGCCCTCACGCTAAAAATAACCAATGCTGTTTATGTGAGCAGTGTATTGGGTGATTTTGAAATTGAAGTAAATTGTGTTTTTAGTAGAATCATAAATTTTGTGTTTTGTTCAGCATGTTGCCAGCAATTTTAAGACACTTCTGCCAGAGACAAGCTATGAGCTTCAATATATTTTTCATCTAAAAAACACCTCTATTAGAGTGAGAGGCTAACTGTTAGAGCATAAAATTGTGACAATAGGGTAATATTATTTTTTAAAGATTCAAAAATTATTATGGCAAGAGGCAATTTAAAAAAATATAGACAATTTTAAAAATTGATGTAATAAATTGATATGGCGACACAATTTTCAAAAATGAATATGCCCATAAGAATGAACCAAGTGGTCCATTCTGGGCTGCTTCCAAAGTCCCAGAATTGCCGGATGGTGAACTGGTTGTAGCTATCTGTTATAATCACGTGTTAGCTTCAAACCTTACGAAGTTTTCATTTAGCTTGCAAATAAAATGGTGTTATTTCGTACCCTTTCCTGCACACATCAGTTTCAGTGTCATTCCTCCGAGCACTATTGCACTGCGGAATAATTTCTGCAACTACTCTTTTGTTCTTTATATAAGATGATTTTTCTGAATAGTGGCACATTTTTACATAAATTTACTAGCTCGTATATGCACATGAAAAACTCGAGTGACAAGGTTATGCATCTTCCATCTCCCACTTCCTTCAAGTCCACTCATCTCCATCTACTCCTCAACATTGTTTACTTCGTGGTGTAAAATTTATTCAGTTATTATACTTCGAGGTATGGAAGAACCAACCTTAAATTTCATCATTTATTTACGCACTATTTCAAAGAAACCGCGCTGAGAGGATAGGACAGAGGTTCTAATCTCAGTTTCACGTCAAGACTCGGGCGTCCGAGTCTTTTGTTTGAGTTTTTCCTTAGTGCTGATTACTTACTTACTTACTTAGTGCTGATAACCAAAAACAATGTTCATTCGTGTGTGCAGTTAAGATCCTGTGCGTGAGTCGTATGTGTGTGCATTTGTTTGCATCTATATTTATTTCACGATGTGTGCGTATGTGTGAGAGGTGTGTGTGTGTATGTTTGGGTGCGTGTGTATGGGCGGGTGTATGTGAATGTGTAAGTGCGTCTGTACGTGGAGTTTTGTAAAACGTAAATTCACAGACCTACTAGATCGCTTTGATTCATTAATGATTCATCATCATCTGGAATACATCCAAACAGCATCCCCAGGAGATGATGACCAACAATGCGTATAGAAACTCTCACATACAAAATAACTCGTAATTTCTAAGAGTTACAAGCCTTAAAGTTAGTCGCCAGTTAACGCGTACAACTTGTCACTCTCATTACGCGCTGCTGTATTGGTTGAAGTGTTGAAACTATTTGCAAAATGAACGTTTTTTGAAGTGACATAACTTGCAGCAAAGATGAGAACAGGTATTTCCATGAAAGAGTGGAATTTTAACACATTACAGCAGGCTGTTTTAAAATTATAACGCTCGTTAAATGGCCAATAAAATCAATCGTACGGCTTTAAATATGTGCGTTGTTTTACCAGTCTTGAATAACACACCAAGACTGAAGCCGTGTAATTAAATATCTAATGAGCGTTTAATTTTTAAAACGGAAAGATCCTGATTGCCAGTGCTTTGCTAAAAAGAAGACCGGAGTTGAAAAACATTCTCTTCCCAAAAGAAATTTCAAATAATATAGATGAAAGCACAGAGTACAAGTTTCAAACTGACTCAAATTTGAGTGAAAAGAATAGAAGTAAAGTCGATCATTAAAGGTTTATGTGTATATTTAAATTAGATAGAACAAATTTTGAACTTCTCTCAGCTTCTTGAACGTGAACTTTTAAAGGACTGCTCTGCTATGTAAGCATAGCACATGTACCAGCAACACAGTGTATATAAATATCACCCAGTCAATCATAGCAATTCAATAGCTAACAAAAGTATCACACAATACGGCACCGGACTTGGGTAACAACCGAAGAATGGGTCAAACAGCTCGTTTCTATTGCCTTATTCTATTCACACTTTTCTAAGTCGCACGAGTTCTCAGTGATGCCAGCAATCGTTTACACGTAACTCCAAGCATGTTTTAATACCATCACTACTAGTTACATAAAAATTTCTGAAGTATAACATATATGTAGCAGCTGCAGGAAAGGGTTGAGTGCAATCCGATCAGGAATGGTTCAGCAATTAGTGTCTCTCGATACGGAATTATTGAGGTCGATCGTGTAGGAGTGCCAGATTCCGATGGAGTAAGTCTGGCCTCGCGCAGATCTGTGCAGTCTGAAAATATCGTTTGTTAATAGGTGAAATGAATAAATCATCGTATAGAATTGACAAATGGTTATGCCTATGCTATTAGTTTTTAAGATAAGGCTGGAAATATTTACATATTTACCTCTCATGTTTTGTGTCGCTTTATGAGGGTTAGAGAAGTAGAAATTGCTTCCCTAACTTCTATTTTCTCACCTCCACTACTCATCGGCAAATAAGATATTTTTTGTCACATTCAACCACTTTGCAAAATTAGTTTCCGTAGTCGAGTAATAATAATTGCTGATATATTTTGCGCTTGTTCAACAAATTGTGGCCGCATTCTAAAATCACTGTTCGTTATTAATTAAGGTCATCTCTTAGAGTTTCCAGAGATTCCCTAACTGGAGTACATGAATCCCCTGAGGGTGCGTGCAGATATTCCAAGAGGCTGTGAGACGTTTCTGCGAGTCAGTATTGCGTTAAGAACTTCAGCTCTTGCAAGGCATTATTATGTGTATTACAGTGAAATTCAGGCTCAGATCTTGTCTCAAAACGTTGATGGTTTATGGAGACCTCTGATATCCACAGGGGGCTCGTGAGGTTAATTAGGGAACCTCTGTACAAAAGAAGAGCTGGTTGCATGCTCCACATGGTAGTTAACCAGCATTTCTTTTATTCGTTTATGGTTTTGTGAATGGTTTTACTAACTCTCGATGTTTAAGTTATCAGTATTGAATAAACTGTGCGATTATGTTTTTTTTATATTCTCTGACGAGAATGAGTATCGACTTCAGACTTGTTGTGCTAAATTATTTTGAGATGTTCTTTCTAAATCACCGGCATTTCTAATATGAGGTTCAAAAATTCTGTGCGAGTTCATTTTTCTATTTTTTAGGCTGCACGATTCCTTTTACAACTGTTATCACCATTGTTCATTAATTACCAATAAATATATAGTCAATATAATAATATTTATCAAGAATTTTGTACATTTTTGCTTTTTGCGTTTTTAATTTTTATTCGTCGGTAACTGTTCTTCGAGAGTAATTTTTCTTAAATCCATTCACAGCGACGAAAGATATTCTATGATAGATGGTCTGCTCTTTGTATCTAAAAAATTTCATATCTCTGAGAATTTACACTCAATTTTTTCTCTGACAAAATCCAACTCGCCAGCTCCAGCATCTATTCTCATCCCGTTTATTCATTCTTCTACGTCCTGTTTTCTTGTTCTATTCTTCTAGGTCCAGTTTTTTGTTCCTATTTTCTACACTCAGTTTTCTTGTTTTTCCCCCACAGTTCATCGGTTAATCTCTCCTCATGTTTATTTTGACTGAAAATCCTGGAATTTTATGGCTTTATCTTTAAAATGACGTCCAATGAAAGCTTCTTCTTCTAGAAGCATTTATTCTGCTCAGTTTTCATTGAAAAGTCCTACAATACCATCCCTTGAAGAAAGCGGTCTCTCTCTCTCTCTCCGTACTCTCCAATAGCCGTCTTCTCTAAGCAGTCCCTCCCTTCCTCTTAAAATTAAATTTTCTGCTAAATGTTCATCGTGTTTCCTGTACTTGTGCAGTCTAATGCACTGAATTATATATATATATATATATATATATATATATATATATATATATATATATATATATATATATATATATGTATACACAAGCAATTCTATATAATAACTGAGGGACATAATAATTGCTGGAAATATTCACGTCTATCCTCTTTGAGTTGGCAATGGCTTAGAAACGTAGGAAATAGCATGTTCACTTCAAATCTCGTTATTGTGAAGTGCTTGTGGAATTTTAAACATTGTACAATTACGTTTTCGTAAACATAAATAGTTTTAGTCTGGGTTTCTCTAGACGAGTGACGCGCTTATTAAAATTCACTTAAGTTATGCTGATGTTAGGCAGAGAAACTGAAACCAAATCGAAGTGACTATTTACGGAGATTTTACAATAGATATGTGAATCAATATCAGGTCACACACGTGAAAAAATTTTCCTACTGTGCTCACGAAATCATACTTGAAGAAAAAATTAAGTCTGTTTTTTTTTGTTCTGTTCAAAATAATCAAAACTTTTCGTTTGTGGACACGAACAACAGAAGTGACTCTTTTGATTCATTGCGTTACTTGACAGCAATAAGCAAGTACACTAAGCTGAGTGTTAAAGCATTACGAATATTAACAGTCACAAATTGTTGCTGTTCAATTACGGTGATAAGCTTGCCAATTGATTCGTACGTCTAAGCAGTGAAAGCATGAAGGTATGGATTTACGAACACATCTCTCTATTTAAAGGAGATCAACTAAGAGGAGAAATCAAAGAAAAACAGCATTCCTGTTATGTCATAAACGTAGAATTCTCATTGTTCATGTATTTTTCGCACGAAATGTGTGCCAAGCTGTTGTCCTCCCTTGTATTGTTCAAAGCATTTCTCTTGAGACTTGTACTTGTACTTGTAGCTTCTTGTACAGACATAACTCACACACTTGAAAATGCATTTAGAGATATCTCTTTTACTCCTAGATCCTCAGCTGCCTATATTCAAACATCTTGTAAATATCAGGAACGATCTTTGTGACGCTTTTGCAAATCTAAGTCATATGTTACGTTAAGTGCGTTACATACAGCCCTTAAAATTACTAGATAAATGTTGTTCTTTTCAATTTTTCAATTTCAAAACCTTATCTCTTCTTTCCTGCTATATGATATATTTTCGACACCACCGTCAAAATATTGGGCATTTCCTTCTATTCTCTGCTGCAGTTATTTCTCAATGGGTTCTTTAACTTCATTCTTTTTTTTCTTTTCGTTCTTTAACTTCGTCCTCATTTCAATTTCTACATTGAGTAGAAATTTTCAGACTCTTAGGCCAGCACCCTGACCAATACTGTGGCCCGGTCTATAATAAAGGGATTAGACATAATAATGAAAGCATCATCCTATTACAGTCTCATCTGCCTAATATTGAACAGGTACACATCTGCCTGCAAACCCAAATTCAATTCGCAGAAAAGCACCAACGTGGCATTTTTGAGTAAAGCTCTGTGAGGTTTTGAAGCGTGAAATAATCTCATTGTATTGTTACAGCGTTCCCATTTATCCAGGAACGATCTAATTCCAGTTCTTGGTTATTTTTACTTCAAAAAGGAGTACTGTACATTCTTGTATTGTACCTTTGGTGCTATGAGTGTGTTGTGCTGCCCTTATGTCCCCATTAGTTATAAATAATATACGGCAGGTCATCAGTGTCCGACCCACATGTCTTCATAGCAGCACAGCGTAATGAGGTCCGAACCAGAGTTATTTCTGGTCTGATAAAAGGGTTTATGCAATTTTGACCCGCATTTTAATGCAAAATAATAAACAGGCTGTCCCATTTACAGGAGGTTAGGCTACGCGGACAAACTTATCTTGTTCCTAAGCTTATTAAGAGCTTGGATTGGCGCAGTGTATTGCGTACGTAAATAACACGTGTACACAAACTGTACGAAAACAAACCACGGTGCTAAAAGATACTAGCTCAATGTGTATATCAAGATTGATGATCCGAATCTACCCTCACAAAAAATTACATTATTATGACAAAACGTAGCAGGTATAAAGCTGATAATACAGTGCCCCTTAAATTATTCCGATGTATCATGAAAATACGTACATTGATCATTAGAATTTTAAGAGATGTTATGAAAAAACACAAATTCAAATGGCTCAATTTAATTTTCGTAGTTCAATGCAATTTTCCTTAGTTATAAAATAGTGTACAATAAATTCAATGCAACTACAGTGGTAACTCGACATAAGAATGTTCTTGCTTACGAATTATCTAACGTACGAATGGTCATTTGGTTCAGATTGCCGAACAACAAACAAATGTTTTTTGATTCAGATTTACATGAGCGTAAATCGGAACCAAATGACCATTCGTATGTTAAATAATTTGTAAGTTAGGACATTCGAATTTCGAGGTACCACTGTTTAAAAATTCGGATAACCTAAGTACAAAACAATTATCAGCAAAAAGTAAAAAAGTGATTCATAAATTTTTAGGATACATTGACTAAATATATTACCAGCATTTCGTAGTATGACCCTTTTGTTAACAGCTGACTGAAAAAGTCGCTTTGCACAGTCCCGTACTTGCTGCAGCTGCTCAGACTGATTTTACACCAGTCTTGTGTAGGATTCTTTCACGTTACTTAAGTTAGCAGGATTCGTTTTAATTTTTATTTGCTTCAGTTCACTCCAGAATTTTTCGGTAAGGTCAAAATCTAGATATTCACAACGCCAATCCAAAACCTTCATCTTGTTCTCAGTAAACCAATTATTAGTTAATTTTACAGTATGTTTTGAATTACGGTATTGCTGTCTACTTCGAATTGAAGTGAGATTGCATTTGATATTAGATTTCAGCAAAAAAGTTGCATAGATAATATGGAGTTCATCTTTCATTCAAATCATGCTATTCTTCCAGCACTTGATGAAGAAAAACAAGCCCATACCATGATGGAAATATCTCTAAATTTGCCGGAAATTATGGTGTTCTTTGGCATGCATGTTTTATTTGCCTCTCTTTAAATTTTTCATGTCCGAATTTTTACCAAAATTCAATTTTCATTTATTCCGATTGAAGAATTGGTTTATAAAAACATTTTGGTGTATTCATTACTTCTTTTGCAAACACCGAATGAGCTTTAACGTGAGCTCTTTTAAGAAGTGAAGTTTTCCTCCGTGAATGAGAAAAAATATAATGTTTTTCAAAGTGATTAACTAATCGTAGTAATACTATAACTCTAGTTCTTCTTCAGCTCTCCCTGCAGTTTGATTAGGGTACATTATGGACCTTTTTATATTTTTGTATAATTTTTTTCGTGCTGTTCTTTTTGTCAATCTATCAGGAAGACTGGACCGTTCCATAGTTTGTGAGAACCTTCTAGATTTTCCTCTAAGTTTAACAGCATTGTCAACTGAAAGTAAGAGTACTTACAGTTCATCGGAAATTTTCATAAGCCCGATACCCCTTTCATGAAGTGCAGCAATGAGCTTTTGAAAATACTGACTGATTTGCATATTCTTTCCCATGGTTATGTTGTTCACACTGACGCTATAAGATAGGGAACAACGCAATTTGTAGCTTCAGTCCTAAATATGTTTAGCATGTCATTATTAGAACATTATAGAATATTTACAGCATTCAAAATGATGTGAACTGTAATTAAAGTCTGTTTTCAATGATGTATTTGGAGCTTTTCCGTTGCACTTTGTTTCTTTTTTACTTTCAAGTTGTTTTACACAGTGTATCATAATTTAGATAGTTGCGTTAAGTGTATTATACTACACATAATAAGAAGGGAAAATTTCATGAGCGTACTTTAACTAAAACCATTGAAATTTCTGTTTTTCATGATGATTCTACCATAGTATCGGAAGATTTTTGGTAATTCTTTGTGCGGTTTTTACGAACTTTTGAAAACTTGTTATCACATTCGTATTGACACAGTCTTTTTCAAACGCTACCCTATTATACATTCTCAGTTTTATATCTTTTTACAAGTTTTCAATAAGAATTAGAACTCAAAACTAACTACTATTACTACATTACATTAATTCTTCATCTGAAACTACACTGTTGTTTCATTGATTATGTTATTACCGTTATTACCATTCAAAAAACCTCCATATTATTGGCATCTTATGGCTTCTCATAAACGACGAGAGAATAACTCAAGAATCCTGAGATACATTATATTATTCAACACATTTTCAACCACAGGCCTGGAGGTGAAGAATACCTCAGTTACACAAGCATCTACGAACATCGTTTTGAGAACGGCATGCTTCTGGAGCGTGCTCTCTGATCCCGCGTTGTTCTAGTAACTCATTCTCGGTCAAACTTACATACAAGAGTCGCAAAACCTTGCAGGAATTTTAAATTATTATTGACAGAGTTCAGGTGGTTTTGAACTTGAATAAGTCTGAACATGACTTTCTTCCTTGGTAAGCTAGCACCGTGCTGCTCTATGGATCTCGGTGAACTGAACCACCCTTTTCGCAATTTGAAACAATTTTTAGATTAGGTTTTTTTCAATTTATGCTGCTTAAATTTTTCAGTTAGTGGCGTAAATATTGTACATTCTTCTTTCAGATTTTCTGTTTCCAGTTCTTTTCCTCGTGACTTTACTTAATAAAAATACAGAGACCTCCTATTTCAGTATAATAGCTTCTCGTTCGATTATTTGTACTCGATTATTTTCATTTAACTCACGAAAAAGTTCCTGCAATTTTATAGGAGTCAATATTTTTACTGATGGAAATGCTAATTACTGTTGCACGATCCTAAATAGAAGAAATAACATTCTGTCGTATGGAGAAAAGAGAGGCGAAGCGAAAATATAATTGAAAAGGTCAGAAGTTTTGATTCCCTCTCTCTTCGTACACGGTAAACTGCGTAACAGGGCATTCTTAGGTCAGCAAGACGCCGAGTACCGTTCCGTCTGATACACTTCCATTGTGGTAGTCAACTCGTGTTCCTCAAGCATGGACGATCGGCGATAGTCTTCTGACTCTCACAGGGTAGTCTAAAGGAATTTTCTTCTCTTTTCCAGCCTTTGATTTGGAAGACTTTATCGAAGTTACTTCTCTTAGGAAACAACAACAGGACAAATTTGCTTTGAAGTTGCAACTACATTTAGCGAAACAGAATATACTCGAAGTTAACAATTAAATTTATATATATATACACTTATATGCATTATGAAGACGAACAGACTAAACCAAATGAATGACTTAAAGCTAGAATTTGATATTCCAAACACGTTCATGAAATAGAAATATATTCTGATCAAGTGCAGGTGATTTCTCATAATTTCATCATAAATAAGATTTTGCATCGTTCTTCTATCCAATTGTTCAATGGAAACCATTAAATGAGGTTATTCTGAAGAAATTATTTTCTCGATCTTAGTGAATAAAAATACTTCATAGAATACCTTTCGCCCACGTTCTTGGTACATTTTTAAGACAGTTGCGTTTTTTATTTGCTCTAGTACTCCCTCTGTTTAGTTCATTGTATTCCATTGCATTCTTTGATCCTTACTTTGTATCGTTGAAAGCCTATTGGTTTCTCTACTCATGAGTATTTTTATACCCTTTGACTTTCATTTTCTCTTCTATGTCCGCATCCGTCTTTCCTTCGTTAATTTGACAGTATTTTTGTTTAAGTATTCCGATACTTCTTTAATAATTGTTGTCTTCTTTATTAAATTATTTTGATTCATTCTTCTCCCTTCGATTTCAACCCTGATTACTTTCTTCTGCCCTGGTGCTCTAATGAACAGCTTTTCGCATCCAAATCATGTCTTCCTGTACGCATTTATCTTTTTTTGTTCTTCCTCATATACTTCTGTAATTGTCTACTACTCTCTCTCCAATATCTCGTAGCTTTGAATTATCGGACACTTTCTTCTTTTTACATCGAATTTTATACATACATAAATCTATTGTGCTCCCATTGTTTGCGTTCTCCCAGGACGCGTCATAATCTGTCATAGATAATATCTTTCCTTTTCTCCTTAACTGCCTTCACCTGACTCTCTCTCCCTCACTCCATTAAACCTCCAACACTGTCCCTTCAATCCTTCTCTCTACATACATCGTCCAGCTCCCACAACTTGCTCTTTCATCCTCATTTTACATCATCGTTCACCTCACCTCCACATCTTACTCTATCTCTGGCCATGCATCTACATCTTACTTCATCACTCACCTCACAGTGTTATGATATCTTACTTCATCATAACCCTCACATCCCCATCTTACTTCATCACTCACCTCACAATGATATGATATCTTACTTCATCATAACCCTCACATCCCCATCTTACTTCATCACTCATCTCACATTATTATGATATCTTACTTCATCATAACCTTCCAATGACCCTCTTCCTTTATGTCTCGCCTCACATCCCCATCTTACTTCATCACTCACCTCACAGTGATATGATGTCTTACTTCATCATAACCCTCACATCCCCATCTTACTTCATCCCTCACCTCACAGTGTTATATCTTACTTCATCACAACCTTCAAATGACCCTCTTCCTTTATGCATCGCCTCACATCCCCATCTTACTTCGTCTCTCATCTCACATCATCAACGTACTCTGACTCTCGCTTCATATCATTATCATACTTTAAACCTCACTCTATTCCAATCTTCCATCATATCTCATCTCACATCCCAATCTTCCATCATATCTCATCTCACATCCCAATCTTCCATCATATCTCATCTCACATCCCAATCTTCCATCATATCTCATATCACTTCCCTATCTTCCATCATATCTCATATCACTTCCCTATCTTCCATCATATCTCATCTCATATTCCATGTCTTACTTTAAACCTCATACCACATCTTTATCTATGCTCATCGCTCATTCCACGTTGCTATCTTAAATCGTTCTCTCACCTGGCATCCCTAGCTGTACTCTGCCTTGCATTTTCTACTCGCTTGAATTAATCTCTCAGTTCACATCCCTCACTCAACTGAGGCTCGCATCCTTCACCCAGCCCAGCCTCCCGTCCCTCACTGAACTCTCATCCCTCGCTCTCCTCCCTCGTCGAGAGCAGCATGATGCTCCCCTCATCTCACAGCGCGTGGCGGTGGTGATGGTGACGAGGGTAAGAGCGTCGCACCAGCAGCAGCAGCAGCAGCAGCCCCTCGGTGGGCCGCCGACCTGCCCTCAGTTGCTCGCCGTTCCTCGTCTTTGTGACACACAAGTCTCTCTCTCCGAGCCAGCTCGTCCCGCAGTCTCTTTTGCCACCATAGCCCCCCGGTGTTGACAGCCCACAATATCGCTTCTTAGGACTTCTTCGCCCGAGAACTCCCCATTAAAGCCCTAGAACGCAGTCGACGTTTTACAGCTGGCCGGACTTGCTTTTTAGCTGCGCCCGTTTTTTCATCGGTAAACTCGCCCATCTCTGCTGCAAGTCGGATTTTTTTATTCAGGAACAAAACATATCATTGGAATATATCAAATATCAGTACAGTGTAATCAAGTGGTCTGTGAACTCGGCAGATTTCATGTAAGCATCAACGTCCGTCATATCAAAATCATAAAGAAAAGGAAGCACTCTCCTTCTCTCAGTCCTCTCTCGTTCTCTCTAAAGCATCGAGTGAGGCACCAGCAGAAGCAGCCTCCATCGCCACGGCTCTCTCCCGTCAAAGCATCTTGCCAAAGTGAACTCAACGAGACAAATTCTCCCACCAAACACATTAGAAAAGTTGCCAGACTTTGGGTTTACTGTCGCAGTGATACAATCGTGAGGTGCAGACTCGCATTCAGTGTGACTCGTGGTACGTACTTACGTTGGCAGTGAAAACGCAGCTGTTCGTGCGAGATTGAAGTGAGTGAGAAACCTCGCTGGTTTAGACTGAAGTGAACTTGAAGGGCACCCTGGACGAAGTGTGTTCAGCCACTGTACCCTTCATTCCTTCCTTCTGCACCCCGTCTCTTGGTAGCGATCACGCTATTCTGCCATCGCTTACTCCAGCTTCCACCGCCACTATTTTAACTCCATTCCATCCACCCATTCGCCCTTTACCGCCAACTCCTTTCTCTCTTTCCCCTGAATCTTACCCGTCGTCATTCCACCACCACCAGCCGACCGCCACTGCCGCCCAGCCGACGCCTTTCCGCCATCACGTTCCAGCGACCGCCGCTCCGCAGCCGGCCTTCCTCTACAGCTACCCTTTAGGTGCGCTAGTTTTATCACTTGTTTAAGGGTCCACGTGCTATCCATGCATTAGGCACTGTAGAAATCACTCTGAAGCGACCACTTCTGTAGCGAGCTACACACTGCATCAGGCCTCTTTGGAGGCAAACTGATGCATTATTCTGCTTTCCTTTGACATGATTCTCATATGATGTAGTATTGAATAGAATTCACTGGTGGTTGCTACGAGCAGTACCATTGTAGTGTGGATCTTACGGCTCAAGTTTTATAGTTATGCTTCTATCATTATAAATAATTTACAATTATGAAACCTTCCCTCAAACTATATATTCATTTGTTTGACATGGACTTGCTATATTGTTGCTTTCTCCTAGTCGTACTTTTTCAGAGAAAATTATGAGATTTTCGTAGCGGATGTTACAAGACTATGTTGTTAGACTGCAGAATCTTTTCAATGTTTAGTTTCTTCAAATGTGTTTATGTCATTTCGTAATTCAGTAAGATTTAACTTGCATGAAATATTCAAGTTCTCACTTCATTGCTCGTATCATGTTCATTTTTTAAAATATGAAACGTTATGTGCATATTTTTCTAATACCAAATATTGTTTCATACCTAATCAATTCATATGTGGTTTTTTGGGTGTACTGTTTTTTTTGTCATTTTGCTTTCAGTTTACGAATTTATGCCAAAGAGCAAAATTTTTCCTTTAATATTTGACAAGGTTTGTTTGGGTAACTTTGATGGATTCGATTTTATCTGAAACGCTCGTTCGTGAATTTTTATTATATAATTTTTGCTTAGAAACTCAAGTCTACGATTTTATAACTGCACTGACTACTGATATGTTTTTAAGAGAAAACTAGTAAATTAATTATACGTAGTATTATGCCCGCTAACTCTCTTACATTCATCATCATGTTTCCATCTTTGCTTGTGAGAACATTTTGAACAGAACTCTTATCTTACTCGCCTTTAACTTAAGACCAGTGACTTTGTCCGTTTCTGCTGTTGTCTTCCTCGAGGGGCTATTTTTCGTCCGTATTTGGAGAAGGTCTAAGGAAAGGCTGGAAGCTCGCTGCTTCTAAACCGCCTTATTTTGCTGCTTATCTCTAAGGCGCTCAAGTGATCTCAGTTGCAATGTTTTGCCTCACAGTCTCGTGTGTGTGCTTACTGTCACGAGTTTTAATAGTACTTTGCATTGTACTCATGAATAAAGCTCACAGTTTCTTATTTTCGAAGCACTGGGTTTTTCTCCCGGATTTTTTATTCCATTTCAGTGTATTTCTAGTTAACTTTTAGACTCGGTTCAGTTTTCATTTCTGATGCTTTCATAATTTATAAGTGTGACACAATGTTGATCCGGGACTACTGTTATAGTTATTGCAACTTATGACCGTTGCAATAATTATACCTTCCGACGTAAACCATTGTGTATAAAGTAGTTTGCGATACGTTACATTTAATGCAGTTATAACGAACTTAAGTTGATTTTGGGACTCACTCACTCCTAACAGTGTATGCTCGTATTTTGAAATCCTATACACAAGTTTTGAATTTTTACCCTAGCTCGGATGTTTTTCTTTTTGTCATGGCATGTTTTCGTGCAACTTGTGTGAGTTTCACTTTATGTGCTGCACAAGCATGGTCAGAAGCAACCTTTGCTTCCAATCCAATTGTTGTAAGACTCATCTCTTTTTAACGCTCAAGTGCATGCAAACGTTGTCTTCTAATTTTGCATAATAATTACAATGTTCGAGTAGCATCGATTTCTCCCCAGAAGTAAACCTGTTGAATCTTTACGCTATGTCCCAATAAATTTAAACCTTATTTTAGAAAAGGTTCAATTTTTCTAGTATTATTCTCTGACAAAATCATGCAAAATTCATGTAAAATTAAACATATTTAATTTTTGGTTTATACAAACAATGTTTTGAAATAATCTTCAAATTTTCCTGAACCAATAATACCGTTATTTTCATAACTAAAAGTTGATTTTACTTTTCTTCGTTTTTTATGCTTAAACTGATGACCTTCAAGTCTCTATTCATATGTCTTCCCATGTTTTTACCTGTTTCATTATATGGCATTGTATTTTACTATTCGAGAAAGCTTCAACGGAAACTGAAGCCAATGGCGTAAGCATAAACTGCTATATTACCAACACATTTGTTTCTGTACAGTAACCAAGTGTAAGCAATGTGCTGCTTGCATCAAATGTTAATCTCAGGTAAGACTCCGGCCTAGATTTACTAGCGCTCTGCTGGACTAAAGGTTGGTAAGCTGCTTTAGGAAACACCACTGCGCGTGCCAGTCAGCAAGACAGTGCAGGCCCAAGCTTCACTGTTCCAGCCAAAACTCGGAAACGATTTGGACAGAATAGCTCGTCTGAGTGCTGTGTATCGTCTTCTTTGTCTGGTCGCACGAAGTCGGAGGTAGACCATCTTCAAATGGCTTTATTTGGGACATTCTATACAGGAATTGAGGCTGGCCGATGTATCTCTCGAGAACCCAGAGATGCCTTTTTCTTTAGTTTTGACGGATATTCCTCAGCTTTAGCTAGGACCACTCACCGAGAATCTAATTGTTTCCTTTCAAAGTAAGCCTTGTAATTTGCGCAGACGATTCATTTTTTCTTGCGTACCATGAAACCTTGTGCGCCTTTTACGCGTTCGATTTCTAATTGATCAAATAATGTACAATAGAGTCTGAAGATGTTAACAATTTTTTAACATCATAATACACGTACTTTTCATTTTAAAATCAGCTTTGCAAATAGTTCCGTGAAAAAACTCAACATATACTATTTCATGTGCTAACATTACGATCGTGAGACGATAAAAGTAGACAGGGGAGAGGTAGTAAAGTGTTCGGCTTGACATATGAGATTCTCACTCTGTAGCCGAGTAAATCTAATCAACATGAGAGGCTCTCAGCAATGCTCATCCAATACCCTTATAGTCCGACAAAAACCTTCGAAATTTTCTGCCGTAAATTTCAATTTCTTAAACTAATTTGCTACGTTGAAGTGTAGGTTATAATTCAAAATTCTTTGTAATTTCAATGAGTATTACTGTGTTGCAGCGTTGCATTAATACGGTTCTAATTATTGTAGAAAATACAGCACACTTACGCTGTATCTTTTGAACGAGCCCAACATCTTGAAATTTTTAGAGCATGAAGTTTTTAGTCTTTAACGTGGTTCGCTGAGAAATATGTTTTACAAATTGCTCTTCAGTAAAGCGTGTCAATTTCCATAGTTTCACAAGAATTCAAGTCTATTGTAGTTTTCTCTGGTCCACAAACTAAGAATGTCGTTGAATCGCTTCTCGATTCATAGTTTCATAAGAATTCAAGTCTATTGTAGTTTTCTCTGGTTCACAATCCAAGAATGTCGTTGATTCTCTTCTCGAACTGTTTTCAGCTGTTCTGCTATTCCACCTTTATGAGTAACCGCACGACTGCCATTGTTTACTCGTTGTCTTGCTGAGCATTACCTAGCGTTTTGATGCAGGTTTACGACTGGCCTTAATGTAAGTTTACGGCAGCAAATTCATAGCATTCGTTCAATACCCGACATCTCGCTGTAGACTCCGTAAAGCACGACAACTTTCCTTTTATTGCTCTTGTGCTACGTCAAGTACTCTTCTCTAGAACACTACCGTGCAAGGTTTAGTTTCTGCACTCTTCTTGTTACCATACATAGATTTTAATCTATTCTTTTTGGTACTCACCTAGCTGAATGTGTCAATGTTACTGTCATATAAAGGCTCAAACAATTCATCTCACAAGGCTATTTTCAAAGGCGTCAGGATGATGCCAGCAGCATGTTCATGCAATGTTTTTAATAAATATCTGTAATATTTTTGATCTGCTGTTCAGTGCCAACATCAGTTATTTCGTTAAGTTCGCCAGTGATCACGCCTGATCCAGCGCTTGAGTTGATGCAGAAGTTGTAGGTATATTTTTGAAAACTTAAAGTTTACAAGTGGTCTTGTTACGCCAACCTGCATCACCATTCGAAAAGGCTTCATAATTTTTACTCGTAACTTTGAGAAGCAAAAACTTTAGAACTTGTAGTTTTAGGATGTCTTTTACCGCAAGGTAACCTACTTGACAGGAGTCAATGTATACAACCGTGATTATTTCGGATGAATTTTATGTTGGGAAGGTAGATGAGGAATAACACAAATACTCCTAAGACCAAACAGACATGGTTTTCGTTTTCATAATTCATCGTGGTCAACTTCTGTTGCAAAGAGCTGCGTTCTTACTTTTTAATCCGTATCGAGAGTGGATTCATAAAAACGTATGAGGAAAACTATTACCAATGTGTATATAATTCTGCTCAATTTTGCGAGACAAAATTTTAGTAATATCAAATATGTACCTCATCATTATCTTATTCACGAGTACATATGTGAGTGGAATAATCTGTGCCACAAAAAACTTACATGACTGAATATTGCATTTCAGAAAGAAACTAAACCGTAAAGTCAGGCTGTATATCTCGAAAGATTTTAAAATTATTTTTATTATTTTTTTGTTTATGATGAATAGCAATGCAATGTAGCGCAAATTTATAGTACTCCCAAATCCCTTATAACACAGGTTAGTGAACATCACAACTCGAGGATATTCAACAGGTTTACCCCCGTACTATCAGTTCTGTGAGGGAGATATCTTAAAAATTTAACTCTGATTCATTTCGACTGTGATTTTATATTAACTGAGAGGACTATCCAAAATCTTGACGGGAACATCTGCCAATTTTTTTGTTAGTCTTCAATGAGCCGATTTAAGGAAACTGAAAACAAATGTAAAACCTGCTCACTTCTTGGACGCTGCCATCAATTGAGTTTCTCGTACAAATGCCATTGACTTTTTTACCTACCACCAGCTTGGTTGACTGGTGAGCGAACCCGTTTGCGATGCGGGAAGACCCGGGTTCGAAACCTGTAACCGCTGTGGTCTGTTTGTGAATGACTGTTGGCGGTTAGAATTACGGCATGGGACTTGAGTATCGACCCACGAATGAGCCAAAAGGCTCGTTCCTATCGCCTCATACTGTTACTATTATAAGTAGCCTTTGAGTGGGATAATGAGCATTAAGTACCAGATACCTGCACTATATTCGCACAACCCCGAGCCTTACTTCCATTGCGATAGTATAAATTTAGCTACTGAAATAGGGTACACTTCAAGTCTTTCAAGTCTTGAACTCGAAATAACGCGTTACTTACAGAAGAGTAGGCTTCTCAGTACTCTCGCTTCCTAGGTCTTGTCATATAGATGCGCAAAACCTTGCTTCCAGCACCTGTCTCTCATTGATAAATTGTTTAGGCAATCCAAGAGAACGAACCTTCATATTAACGATACAGAAAAAACAGAGGTAAAAATTTCTGACAGTTTGCGCTCACTGTCCCGTGAGATGATGAATTATTATTTTTAAACCTTGTCATGTTTACCATATGTATGAGATGAATCAATGCTCAAAGAATAGTGATCTAAGCTTCCTAGTCGTTACAGCAACACGTGCCTCATAGATACTGCAGAACTATGCAGGAAGCTGAACACGTGCAGCCAGGGTATCATAAGTAGCGGACCAGGGCATCATAAGGGACGGACCAGGGTATCATAAGTAGCGGACCAGGGTATCATAAGTAGCGGACCAGGGCATCCTAAGTAGCAGACCAGGGCGTCATAAGTAACGGACCAGGGCATCATAAGTAACGGACCAGGGCATCATAAGGGACGGGCCAGGGCATCATAAGGGACGGGCCAGGGCATCATAAGTAACGGACCAGGGTATCAAAAGTAGCGGACCAGGGCATCATCAGTAACGGACCAGGGCATCATAAGTAGCGGACCAGGGCATCATAAGTAACGGATTAAAGCATCATACGATGTAGCAGACGGTATTTTAGGTAAATGAGACCATGCTGACCATCCTTTGCTCTATACTGAAATATTCAAGACTCGTACATGAGACAGAGAGCAAAAAGTTCACTTGACAGGAGGCGCTTGAAGCGTCGTCTTGATTGCCGTTCAAGCTAATAAACTGAAATTCCACTGCTCGCTAGCATGTGCTACGCCATTTCTAACCGACGAAAAAAAGGACTTTCTGAGAAATATTTTACGAAAGTTATGTCGATAAAATTTGAGCACATACTGGGCCTTAATTTAGAAATGATCTTGTATTTGGTTTCACAAAGACAATATGAGTCAAAATATAATTATACGACTTCGATTTTCGATTTAAACAATGTGGTCAGCCACGTTATCTTGACTGTATTCATTGATAAAGATTTATTTTTGCAGCATTATTATATAAATTATTACCTAAACAGGCAGGGTATACCAGACCAGATTGTTTGCATCAAACACTGTGTTTTTATGTGGCGAAAAATCAAGTGTGAATAATGGATGTTTCATGCATGAATTCATTCGTAATGATTTAACAGTACACAAAAAACAACGTCTTCTCCGCTACTTCTTGCGGTGACAATTAAACCAATTCACACCCTGAACGTGGGACGTAAATTTTTCCCAAAATAAGTGGCACAATCAGTCGCAAGTGAGGACTGAATCTTTTGTCTTTATTCACACGTGCTTCAAAATAAATCCTTTTTTTATTGGCGCCTGGTGGGTACTGAAGATGAACAAAACTACAAACGTTGTCGAATGAATCTTGTTATCTTTTTCACGCAGGCAACATGACAATTTAGATTGATTTTAAACTTATTATAGCAGCTCTGAACTAACTGATTCTAAATTAATTGATCTTAAGTTTAAGATTTCCTTTTTAATTATAAGAACGGTGACTACTACTCAGATAAATGCGAATCTATTTTTCTTATTTTCAATGTATCCAAAGATAAAACTCTAATTATCTAGTGGACACTGCAACAACTGAGCCACTCGCCGGGCTGAGTAAAATATTTAACATTTTCGACGACTTAATACTTTTCTTTACACTAATCCTCATACGTTTAATTTCTGTAAATTTCTCGGGTAGGAGGCAGATGGTCACTCTGTAGACACAATTAATCAACGTCGCCGACCCCTTTTGTTTCGATCAGTTGTTGCTGCTAAATTAACGTTGAAATTGTCAGTTTAATACCATGGTGTAGTTCAATGTTTAAACTTGAAATATTTCTTTCGTGAATTGATAATGAGTAGATTCCTGAAATACCGTGTCTCCAAGCGAAGTGTTTTTCATTTCAGTGTCTTTTGTACAAGTTGGCAATGAAAGATTCTGTCAAAGTTTCTGTTTCATAGTATTTGAGAAAAGAAATACGTACTTTATTTCATTGTGCATTTTTATTCATGTTTAACTGCTTTAAAGAAGATTTACAATAAACGTTGATAGAATATTTTCGCGTAGTTTATACTATTTTGAAATAGAATTCTGAAAAACTCAAACTTGAGATTGCAATAACATAGCAATGCCCAATTATTGTGGGTTCATAATGTATTCCGTAGAAGTAATTCTTAAAACGTGTTCCTGAAGCATTTTCTTTGATTTATTTGGCCTATATGAAACAAGGATAAGGACAAATTGTCTGTCGAAAACTCCATTTTCGTGTATGACCTAACTAGTACGAGTAGGAAATAAACTAGTGCCTTTCACTCTCGGTTAATACTTTGTTGGGTAGAAATTTCTTTGGAAAGTTGGTTCAGTTAAATTGACCGATGATCGAATCCTTTAGTCACACTGAATATTTAGATAACTGAGGAACGAGAAAATTTCTCGTCGATTGTACCACAAATTTGTTCAAGAAAAATCACTTCAGTGGCAGCTCATGTGTTGCTGTAACTACAACCAAAAAATACTTTAAGTGCAAGTAATAGATTTATAATTTTGTAAATACTTTCACAAAACATTCTATGAACATTTTCCTTTACGAGTAGTTAGAGTAACTAAAAATTGAGGTATGCAAGCCCCAGATAGGCCAGTACTCAATTATGTGATAGTATTGGTCAAGGTCGGAAAAAGTGTATGAGAGACCACTGTTTTACTGCATATCACTAAATAGTAATCTCTTAATAGTTTGTTAATAGTCTGAGAAATTCGTTTCATTGCTCGTCCAAGTAATGATCAGTAAAAGTAAATGAAATCTCCAAGTGTACGTACTTGTATTGTATCAGTATTTTTCTTCGCTTGGTACAATAAATCCTCATTCGTTCTCATACAATCATCTTTTTTTAAACTAACAAAATTAATTTATAAAACTATCGTTCATTTATTACCATATCCGACCGTTAGAAGTAAATATTTTATAAATCGTAGGGACTTTTTTCCCTTCCGATAAACTGATTATCTGATTTACGTCAACACTTAATTATCCCTGAAACAAAATAAATCGACTTTAAAACATTTATTCGTCCAGTGACACTCATCCTCTCATTTCGGCACAGGTGCTTTTCGCTCGTGTCTTAGCTTGCGATCGGA
>VCRD01003049.1:35987-60240 GCA_006783055.1 Trinorchestia longiramus
ACCACTCAGTACACCACTCAGTACACCACTCAGTACACCACTCAGTACACCACTCAGTACACCACTCCATACACCACTCCATACACCACTCAGTACACCACTCAATACACCAGTCAGTTACCATGTTGTGTGGCGGCTGCAGAGCAAGGCGCGCCTGTTCTTGTCGCTGGGTCCTGTAGTAAGTATAGAACTGCTCCCTCTCCCCTAGTACCTGGGGGAGAATGTGGGGCAAATGAGGGGGCAGAATAAAGGGCAAATGAGGGGGCAGAATAAAGGGCAAATGAAGGGGCAGAATAAAGGGCAAATGAGGGGGCAGAATAAAGGGCAAATGAGGAGGCAGAAGGGAGGAGACAAGTGTGGGTAAGCTGTCAGGAATAGGGTTTCTTCAGACATTGGGTGCAACAATTACTACTTTAATATCCGAGTTGACAGAGAAGCTCCACAGCTCCTACAGCTCCAGCTCCAGCTGTGTATGGAGCTCCTACAGCTCCATACACAGTCCTGTATACAGTACACAGGTTCCTAGAGTAATTTTCACCAGTATTTTGTACATACTCAAGAAGAGGAGGCAAACACAGGCAGGATATATCATCTGTACATATATTCAGGTACACTATATAATGTTGACTATTATCTCCAAGACCAAATCTCGGACGCAGAATATTTCAACGCCGAGTACTTAAGCGTAAAGTACATGAGTGTAGAGTACATGAGTGTAGAGTACATGAGCGTAGAGTACATGAGCGTAGAGTACATGAGCGTAGAGTACATGAGCGTAGAGTACATGAGTGTAGAGTACATGAGCGTAGAGTACATGAGCGTAGAGTACATGAGCGTAGAGTACATGAGTGTAGAGTACATGAGCGTAGAGTACATGAGCGTAAAGTACATGAGTGTAGAGTACATGAGTGTAGAGTACATGAGTGTAGAGTACATGAGTGTAGAGTACATGAGTGTAGAGTACATGAGTGTAGAGTACATGAGTGTAGAGTACATGAGTGTAGAGTACTCAAGTGCTTACTGTAACCAATGGAGCAAGAATGTCCTCTAGGCTACGAGGCAGTGAGTGATGGTCGCCTAAAGGAAACGAGTGTTAGGATTTAAGCTAACGCAAGATCAGCGCTTGTTCCGGTGCTGGAAGCGTATTGATTCTGTGGCGTACTTACGTGGTGCTGGTATCCTACTGCCCGTAGGCAGAAATGTTGTTATCTAAGCTGTGCTATCTGCTGTATCACTGATACGCTCGTGTTGCTGCAGTGCCTTATGAAGCCTAATGGTTCCACTCCAAAGGTTGATGAATTCCTAATTGTAGTGTGAACTTGCACTGCACTACAGTCCTAACAAGCCACCAAGAACTGTCCTACCAAGTCCCCAACTGTCCCATCAAGTCCCCATCTACTTCCACCAAGTCCTTATGTACTCCCACCAAGTCCTTATGTCCTCCCACCAAGTCTCCAACTATCCCACCCAGGCCCCAACAGCTTCACAAGTCCCCACCGTGTGGATGTGCAGGCAGCGCAGCACAGGGCAGAAATCTACCAAGTCCTCAGGCCCTAACTCTGCCTCCTCGTCCTTGAGGGCCTCACTGCTGGCCTCCAGGTCCCCAAGCTCTGAGGAAGCAGTGAGGGGAGCAGGCGGGGCAACTGGACACAAGCACATATGATGTATAACATGTCGGGCGTGTCGATGTCAAAAATAAAATCATTACAGGTTGTCAAAAATAAAATCCACCATGATTGGACTAATGTGATGACAAGATGCCAAGTCAAGAACCAGAACCAGCTCGGTATAGCACAACTTGACACCTCCTCCCCTCCTCCCCTGTCTCGCACAACACCTCCGTAACCTTAAACTTACGTTCGTACTTTGTTCATCTTCACAAACCCCGTCACACACACGCGACACGTCTCATGGTACACGACACGTCTCATGGTACACGACACGTCTCATGGTACACGCACCAGTGATCTCGGAGGCGGTATGAGCGGCAGAGGCTGCGACGGCGGTCTCAAGGCCATTCCTGTACACCGTGAACTGTCGCATGGTCACCTGGCCAATACGAGGTGACATCCTGCACACACCCTGACCATCAGTACTGTACACCCTGACCATCAGTACTGTACACCCTGACCATCAAGTCATTAAGACAATCACTCAGAAGTAAGTAAAGGACCTCCTCAAAGTAATCCTGGACTAGCATCACTCACCTTCGCACCTCCTCAAGGAAGTCCTTGATTTCCCCCATAGCAGCCTGTTTGATGTCCTCCCTGAGCTTCAGGATGCTGCGTCTCATCTCCTCAGTGAACTTGTAATCAGCAACACGAGGCAGTGAGGTGTGTTCTAGTTGCTCTAGCGTCTTGAGAGCAGCGTAATACCTGGGCAGGAGGAGTGTAGTGCAGGGGCTTGTACTTCATCGCTAGCTCACACTACAGTAAGCAATCCTTACAACAGAACTAACTCTCCTTCATATTGAAGTGACCTCATTATTTTAGTACAGTGCAGTGGTGGGAAAATGTTACAGAGTAGTAACCTAATTAACCCTACTATAATATCAGTGGAACCCAACGTGGAGGATACCTCCACAAATAAAAAATTCTTCTCAAATGACTTAGCACTCAGCAAGGCTCTGGCCAATTCCGCTGTGAGAAAGGAGTGGTCAACTTAAAAAAATCCCTAGATAGAAAAATTCTGGTAGTATCTATGACCAAACATTACGAAAATGCTACACCATTTCTGAGTGCTACAGAAATTGGAGCATGAAAGGTGAAGTGCCGCTTGCAGGTAAACCAAACTACTTCACTGGGAGCAATCGGGCCTTTCGGGGAGAACCTCTGCAGTGAGAAATTAACCGAAGCACTGGCCGATGCTGGTTCTGAAGGAGTTACAGTTGAGTGCATGTACAAAGGTAAAGATAAAATTGAAACAGCTCTTTATAAAGTGGTATTAAAGACCATCATTGCGTCTCAATTTGTTGGGTTTGGATAGCAGCAGTATCAAGTGGGTAGATACATAGGAAAACCATGGCAGTGTTACAAGTGTCAGAGATCTGGACGCAGTGAGGTCAATTGTGTGATGTAGATCTCACCAAATGTGGCGAGAAGTGGGTGGACTGGTTTGCTGCTCTTCAGCAACAGGAAATGTGCGATGTATTGGATGTGGAACAAGGCTTTGATGATTTTAGGGAAAATTTGATCCCGTCAAGCTTAGACTTTAGAGCAGACAAAAGAATACAGATCCCTCACTATAATAAAACGTGGTGGTCCCCTAGATACCTAGAAGCAGTAAAAGCAAAACGACGAGCAAAAATTCCCTAACCTCTCAGCCATCCAGCACTAATTTAGTAGAATTAGAACGTTGTCAAACACGAGTTTAGTTTAAAGTTACAACTGCCAAGACAGCATCTTGTGTTAATTTTTCTAATAAAATTAATGTGACTCACCAATATCATTGGTACAGAAGCAAATAAAATGCTTACTGTCCCCTTTAGTTAAAAAATCGCTGCTCTTTATTTCCCTTAACTTCATATTAACAGACTCAGACTCTAAAGCCAATCACTGGCTGACCATTTTGAAAATATCCATGCTTCCTCATCTCCAGCCCCATTCCCTCAATTTGTTTTACTTCCACTCGTTCTTGTCTTAAGCAGTTCAGTTCAGTCCCCTTTAAATGAACAATTTACAGCAAGTGAGTTAGATATAAGCCTGGCTTCCCTTAGGGTCACTGCTCCTGAATTGGATTGTATCTGCAGCGAGCATCTGAAAAATTTACCAGATACACATGAAAGTTGGCTCCTCAACGAATATAATAGCAGTCTTCGTTCAGGTGTTGTCCTAGAGTGGTGTCAGCTTGCTTCATTACCTCCTACCTAAACCTTCCAAAACTTTACCTTCTGTTGAATTCTACCACCATATAACCTTGCTCTCCTACCAGCTAAAACTAATGAAATGTATGATAGCCCAGCGCCTCACCTTGTATTTAGAACAAAATGAAGCCTTTAGAAGCACACAGAGAATTTAGTCACCGGCTAGAGGCAGTTGATCAGGTTGCTCGACTGGAGGCCGCTATTCGAGTGGCGATTGCCGAAAAAAAAAATGTTATTATGTCTATTTGAAGACCTGACTAACGCCTTCAACACTGTCTGGCCCACAGGAGTTCTTTAAATGCTAAACTTGTGTCAAGTGTACGACTACCAGCAGGGGACAGAAATAACAGCAGGGGACAGAAATAACAGCAGGGGACAGAAATAACAGCAGGGGACAGGACTAACAGCAGGGGACAGAAATAACAGTATGGGGCAGGACTACCAGCAGTAAGAAGAAGGAATAACAGTAAGGAGCAGAACGAACAGCAGTAAGGAGATTTAACAGTACCTCTTCTCCTGTATCTGCGAGAGGAGCTTGGCGTGCGTACGCAGCACCGGCAGACACGTGGACAAAGTTTCGATGGCTTCACAGATGTGTGAGGAAACTTTACGAGCCTTCACTAGCTCCTCACTCCTACCCACCACCTGCTGCAGCGACTCCTGCACGTCGCTGTCCACACGCGTCACTTGCTCCTGCACCACGTGGACCACGTGTTAGTATTCCTTACATGTAATTGCAGAGAATAAAACTTACAGGTAATTATAGAGCAAGTGTGCATGCTGGGGTGTAGTGCTTTGGTAGCTCGCATTTCAACAGGAGATCCTGCAACAAGAACTAACCCCACTCCAGAGCGAAACCACGAGGCTTCAAAAGGCGTTGCAGCAGCATGAGCATCATTAATTGTACAAAAGAATGCTCATAGAGAACAGCAACATTTCTACCAACGGCAAGCTGGATGTTCACAACCACATGGGTTCATCACGGAGCAAGCGAGGATCTTGTGTCCGCAGATATGGTTACGCTCAAGCCACAAGGCTGACCATCAAGCATGAGAACATAGCCAAGTGCTCCACGCGCACTCACATTCTTTAGGTTCAAGCCCTGTACCTCCAGACTTGGCCAAGAATAACAAGGATCATTAAGTCTAAAATATAAAGTGCGCCCAAATATAGAGTTTGTAAGCGTCATCCGTATCTACATGCCTCCTCCTGTTGGTACATACAATTTCTCAGAACACCATGGTAGCAACATGTTACACCTCACCCTGAGCCTACTGGCCTGCTCCCGTACAGTGAGCAGGTCGTGGACGCTGTCAATGAAGCCATGGTAGTAGTGGTTACACATCTTCTCGATGTCACGCTCATGATTTGTTATTCTGAGCGAGAGCTTCTCCAGGAACCTGCCGTGCTCTTCACCATCGTATATCGTCCTGTGGGCAAAGGTGGAGTATTAACACATACGTTATTAGTTAGTTTTAGAGACTAGCTCGTCAGTTTTGGAGACTATCATGTCAGTTGTGCAGATTAGCACGCCAGTTGTGGAACTAGCACACGATTCATAAACACATCTTAGAGGGCCATAGACTCTCGTAGTGCATCGCTAGCTCACACTATATTAAGAGATCAGGCGACTGAAATAAACTCCCGTAAGAGCAGAACCATGAGGCTTCATGAGGCTCTGCAGCAGCATGAGGGTATCAGTGATACAGCAGATAGCACAGCACGAATAGCAATCTTCCTGCCTGTGGGCGGAAGATGCCCGTAATACATAAGCACAACACAGAACAAGCTACAAACTTTTCCGTGCCCAGAACCGCTACATCAGAACGCGACCCCCACCAGAACAAGCGCAGGTCTTGTGTCCGCAGAAAAAGCAACGCTCGTCTCCACAGGCCGACCAGCAATCACGGCATCACAACCAAAGAGACTTTCCGTCCAAACTGGCAACACGCAAACAACACTTAAGCACTCTACAACTCATCGTCAAGACCTGAGCAAGAGTGACAAAACAGAGTTAAAAGTATGTAGGCAACATGGATATATGTCGAGGAAATCTTGTCTTCTATTGTAGGAGATATATGTACTTGCACTGCTAACACTCCTTGACGCTAACATCATGTGGTGCTCAGCACAAGCCGCGTTAAATTAGGGTACTGCTTCGCTAACAGCTAGACCTCGGGAGCAAGATGGCTAATAAGCCTCTATTTCTGTACTACATCTACTTCGTGTCACCCAATGTGTATAGAAACGATAGCATATAGTTTAATAAGTACAATAGTACGGTATGTGTAAGGAAAAGTTGGAACATTATTTAATATGTACTGTATATTAGGTTCTTATATACAAAATACCCGTCATCTCCCCCAAAATTGGGGAATTTGTGAGTTCTTCCTCGAATTGCTCCATGAAGGCGTGCTGATATCAGCAATATGAAGGCCTGCAATATGAAGGCTTATGATATGAAGGCCTGTGATATGAATGCAGTAAAGGCAAATAGAAGAAATTCAATGAAAATAGAAAAAACAGAACACATAAGAAACGATAAATAACGAGGGGAAAAACTACTAAAACAACCTAATGAGAAAAAAATTAATAGTGAAAGCATTGCACATTAGGCAATGCCCGAAAGTATTAGTAAAGAACGTAAATGCAAGAGCAGGATATATGGCCAAGTCACACAAGCAGGCAATCACCAGACACTGGCACGCAGTACACAACCTGTCAACTGCCACACTCCAGTGAGGAGGCGTGTCGGCTGTAGTTGCTGGGCGACAACAAATTCAGTTCACTTAGATGAAGTATAAACAATAAGTGTGAACTAATCCTAGCCCTTCAAATTAAATCCTTGCGTGGTACATACAGTGTCCAGTGCACGCACAGCCGGGGCAGCTTGTATGACCAACACTGCAGCAACTTCTCATGTTACACTCTACGCAAGCCTGCACACTTGTGTCAACACACCATTGTGCCACACACCAGAGTTGTGTCAACACAACAGATTTGTGTCAACACACCAGAGTTGTGTCAACACACCAGAGTTGTGTCAACACAATCCAGCTTCAGAGTGCGGTACTCAATAAGTTGGAATGCAGGGGCGGTGCTCAGACGCTGGTTGTGTTGTGCACACAACACAGCGTGTAGGAGTGTGTTGCACACAACACAGCGTGTAGGAGTGTGTTGCACACAACACAGCGTGTAGGAGTGTGTTGCACACAACACAGCGTGTAGGAGTGTGTTGCACACAACACAGCGTGTAGGAGTGTGTTGCACACAACACAACGTGTAGGAGTGTGTTGCACACAACACAGAGAGTGTATGCACCACCAACTCTTGTCTACTCCAGCAACTCTCTCTCCTTCTCGTGGGTGTCCAGCACTGTACTGTACAGCACCGTACTGTACTCACTGTACTGTAGAGCACCGTACTGTACAGCACTGTACTGTAAAGCACTGTACTGTACAGCACTGTACTGTACTCACTGTACTGTACTCACTGTACTGTACTCACTGTACTGTACAGCACTGTACTGTACTCACTGTACTGTAGAGCACCGTACTGTACAGCACTGTACTGTAAAGCACTGTACTGTAAAGCACTGTACTGTACTCACTGTAGAGCTTGCAGCATGACAGGCAGGGTGTCGGTGTGGAGGAGGAACTCCTCCATGTTGGTCAGCAGCCCACACACCAGTCAGTGAGGCAACTTCAGTTGAGCGCTGGACACTCAGTTAGCTACACTTCTAACTGGTCACGTCACACAAACTGGTCTACACAAACCCACACTAACTGGTGTACACACTAACTGGTGTACACACTAACTGGTCAACACCCACAAGAGTGACAGGAAGCCTCGTTATCGCAGCGCAGATTACGACACAAGCTTCCACGACATGAGGCACATCTCCAGACATGGTGGCGAGCTCGTACTGTGTCTAGGCGCACGTTGTGCTGTGCCTAGTGTGTCCCGGCACACACAGGCACGTCAAATAAAAATGGTCTCACTTGACTTTGCTGACTTCAAGCTTGACTGCTAAATCCATTAGACTACCACCACGTGTTCAATGTAAACGCAATCAAAACTTCTTGGTTGCCCCTAATTTCAGACTCCGCCCACATTCACACTTTATTCGTTCAGGTTGAAAGCTCCGGTATTCTCATACAAATTGATTTAGCCAACAAAATTATTTGCACATTCTTCATTTCCTGCGTTTATGTTTCAATAACAAAGCTGGCTTTCTCTGCAACTCTTGTATGCATGTTGTGTCCCTCCTGAAGAGGTGCCAAATGGTCTATAAACTCACTGCTTCGACGTGGGTTGACTAGACATGTAAACAGATACTATGTACGTTCCCCCTGTTCGCGAGGGAACTTTTGATTCTGCCCCACTCTCCACCGCTACAGTGTAAGAAATTTCCTAATTACAGTATAACGTCAAAAAAGTCACTTCTGTCATGAAAGTATTATTTTCATCACACAGTCCCACAAGCAAGCAGTCACCAGCTTTACAGATGAAGTTCGTGTGTTAACAGCTGTTGACGAGCTACGGCACCTCTTCAAGTTCAGCATAGAATTGCGTCAAAGAACACGCGCAATAACGCACAGCAAACCTGCAAATATCGCTGTGCAAACCTATAATAACTCAATTTACACCTGCAATAACGTACTTCACACCTGCCATAACGTACCACAATCAGAACAGCTGCACCACAACCTATACAGCTGCACCACAACAGCGATGTTACCTTACTTCTGCAAACAAGCAACTGAAATACTGGAGCAACTGTACTGCTTCTGTCACACGGCTCACAAGGCTACGCAGTCGCTCTTTTTTAAACACTACACTTGGACCACAAACACTGCAACAACTGCAGCACAAGGATTGCAATAACTGACGCCAGAGCACATGCAGAAATTTTTTATTTAGAAAAAACAAGAGTTTGAGATGTTGAGATTGCAGCCTATCACCCCTGAGAACCTTTGAAAAGCTTTTGCTAATTCATTCCAGAGGTAATACATGTAGGTAATGGTGGGTAGATAAGTGGAGTAAAGACTTCCTAACTCTAGTGGAAGACATGCTGGTTATTACACATATTTATTGGAACAACAATACTAAAATTAACAGATCAATTTCATGTACAATCAAAAGTAATCTACACTTGGTGATATCAGCAAGTGGTGACACCAGCAATAGGTGATACTAGCACTAGGCAATATCAAGATTAGGTAACACTAACACTAGGTAATATCAACACTAGGATGATTTGACCAGCCAGAGGACTCATACCTCAACACAAGAGCTACTCTGCTGGCATCTGGGCCTTCAAGTTCAGTGAGCAGATGCCGCTCTGTGTCCGTGATGGAGTCAGTCATGGTTGCGTGGCTGTACGAGCCTCACTTAGCTCAACCCTAATCAATCACACCTGCAGGTCCTGCACTGAATTAACTGCTGTTCATGCCGCAGGGCTCTGAATTTCTTGAATGAATGAGAAGTATAGAAGCAATCACGATATAGCAGGAAAAAAATTTATATAATGCTTCCACAATCTGAGAGAAGTTAGGTGACATTTTATGCCTATGAAAAACTGAAGCTTAAATCAAATAATGACACAGCTTATCAAAATTCTTTGTCATAATTAAGGAAAGTAACAAAATTAAAATTATTTCTACCTACTCTACATGCTGAACTTCAAGTCTGCATGCATATAGTTTACAATCAGTAAAGTGACAATCCTAGTTGAAAAAATAGCAAACCTTGTAGAACATACATCCAAGACAACTATTTTTTACAGATTGGAAATATTTTGTACTACCTAATATAATTCCATGACATTAGAAATTTTATTTGCACCAGTCTGTAGAACATGCTAGGTAAGTTGCTAAAGATTTTATACTTGATCACTCACTACCAAGGTTTATCCCTCTAGTCCCCAAAAACCAGCTTAATGACTAAAACTGCAGCCACTTGCTAACCTTGCTAGCATAATTTAAAAAATGTAAATCCAATGCTACAAGACTCAGTTTTTAACAAGTATTTTTGAAGTAAAAAATTGTCTCCAGACACATGACATGAACTGGATCTGATATAAAAGTAGAGTAATATGGATACAATTTTGGACAAATAAATACACAAGATCTGACATACAATTAAAGTCACTACAGATAATCTAAAAACTTTTCCCATATTTTGTGTGGGATAAGAGAAATCTTGAAACATTAACTATTTTTTAGACTAAATACCTGATTTTCTTACATAAGAAGTTATACTACAAGTACTATACATAGCTAAATTTTTATTGCATTATTGGTGCAGGATTGCATACCTTTACTAATTATGCATTACTTTTCACTGAGTATATATATTGTTCCTTTATATAATTTGATTTAGAACAACAGCTAAAAAGGAATCAGATAAGCTTATATTCATCTACATTACAATTATTCTAAAATATTTTTAGAATAATTTTGATACATTATATGAACTTCATTAACATGTATTTTATTTGAATCCTATACATGTAGTTGAAAGAAAAATGTTTAAGAATGAAGAACATAACTGTTTACTATTTATAAAACCACACCTTGAACTTGAATGAGAGGGTTGATACCCATTGGTGACTTTGTTATGGTCTTTAATTTCCTCTAAAACATACACATACAACAGGATGATATTCCAGAATTATTTTATCTCAGTACCATGCTTGTCTAATATAAATCCCATAGGGCCATCCTAGGTCATTTAATGCAAAAAAAAACAGCCAAGTGGGGGGAATCACTGAGAGGGCAAACTTGTCATAAACAGCTTTAATGCTTGACAGGTAGTTACACTCAAATCCAGTTGGCTAACTTTAAAATTAAATTCTTTAGTTCCATGCATGCACTAGGAAACTTTTCATTGCATCCACGACAATCGTATTACATCCTTTGTCTAGCCCTACAAGAGAACCAATACCAGAGTCCTCTTCAGCACAACTACTATTTTACTGGTGTTGGTCATACTGTTCACAAATCCCACCCATGATGCTTCTTACTTGTGGTCATACTTACTCTATTCTAAGACCAGATTTTCAATTCTTTCATCTACTCCTCTGTCACACTGCATTCTAACCTGTTATTTCTCTCATTCTGCCTACATATGTAGCTATTCACACTTGAAGTCTTACATCTTACATCAAACAGAAGTTGGCTACCAAAACTTACATCATTGTTAATTTAAACTTGCACATTTGCTGGAATTTTCTTCAATTAATTAATTTAAACTTTTGGTACATTCTTACAGTCATACTATGTTAAAGTAGTCTTTCCAGTCATACTATGCTATCATTTGATCAAACCATATTTTTTGTTAGTCTTTCAATTTTCTGCTTCTTCTTTTTGTAATCCCACCCCCATTACTTCTCAATAACCAGTCATACATGGGCAATCTTGTGAATCTTTAGCTTCCTCACATTACCCCAGAAAATTTTTTCTTATAAACTTTCACCTAAATTCTATTCAAAAATGTTTTTAATTCATTTTTATTTTTCCTTTGCTCAATTTTGACATTAAGATTCAACACAGCCTCCATCATTCTTTCAGCAAACATACTCCACTCTAGATCCCCTGCAATAACTTCTACAGCTATTTATTGATAAACATCCTACCCTATTCTACTACACCTCCAATTTCATAAGGTCTTCTCTAGTCCATACCAACATTCATTCCATACTTTACTTGTTTGCTTTATGTTTGGCCACACTGCTTGTCCTTCCCTACCATTGAACGTATCATCAAACAATTTTAAAGTAACTTAACTTACACATAAGGGTCAGCTATCCCTGTGGCATTTATTACGGCCTTCAATTCCCTCTAAATCACCCACATACAAAAGGGCATTCTAGAGTTTCTCGCCTGTTTGTGCTAAAGTCATCTTTAATAATTCCTTAATAGCTACCCTGGGTCATTTCAAGCGAAAAAGCCAGCGAAATGAGGGCGTCACAGGCTGAGTCCGAACAAAAACAAAAATAAAATTAATGAAATGAAACGACAACAATGTTTCCGGAAAAAATATAAATGCCGTCCTGAACCCTGGAATTGAAAAAACATTTAATTTTTCATCCTGTTGTAAGTATAATATATGATTTGGCGATACTTGTCAAGTGATACTAGTCAGGTTTATGTAACACTTGTTAGGTTTTATATAAGCTATATTTTGCAAAGCACGACGTAAAAATAGTTTTTATTGGGGTTTTATAATAAAAATTAGGCAGACACAGCAGGTGTGTCTATACAACACACATTCAGTGATATCTGCTCACGTATGGACGTTTCATTTTTGATTGAGTTAAGGCTTGAAGCTTAACCATCCTAAGTAGGGTTTTTATGATACAGATCAAGACATCCGTAGCCCACGTACGGCTCAAAAACAGCTCACAATAGAGGCTTATATGGTCCAACGACAGGTCTTATTCAACAGGCCCTGGGGCTTATAGTTTAAGTATTTTGAATTGTTATACATTAATTGAATTTTATTCTCTAACAGTCTTGAACGGTACACATAGAGATCAAAATCAATTATCAATATGGTGTGAATCAAAATAGGTCATCAACAAGGTGGATATTAAAACCAAAAACTCTTCTCTTTAAAAATGTCTCCGATGAGTGTAATGCAGATCGTCAAGGAATGTGATAAGAAAATGTTTAATCTATTGATATACTAAAGGGACAAAAAAAATTGAATAACTTATTCACCAAATACAATGAGCAAAAATTCGCTCGCCAGGAAAATTAATATAGTTTCTCTGTATGATGACCCAGCCAACTTCCGTTTAAATAGTTCGAAATTCTAGCAGAATGTGGGTAACAGCATAGAATTCTGTAGATGTGTAATGTTCATGTCAATTTAAGCCATAGAAATTCTTTTCCCTATAAGTTAGATGCTTATACATAGAAGAGTTTGTTTTACGATCAAACAAAGTTACAGTCAAAGCAATTCACCAACTGTTATGCATTGTTTTTGATACAAATAGCCAGTCTCTGATCAGCTCATCCTACGCAATGAAGTCTTGTTGTTAGCTCAGCATAGCGTTTGTTTCTGTGCTTTTGTTAGTTGTGTTGGATCTTCCACCTGAGTAGAAGACTGGTAATCAGTCCTGCTTGCGATGAGGAAGGACCTAAGCTCGACTTCTGCAACCACCTTGTTCTGTTTGCGCTATATCATCGGCAAACGATAAGCCTGTTCTGCATGCTGCGACGCTGGATTCCCGGAGTGAGACTAGGTCACTAGACCTTCATCACGCTCATCGACACGCTCCTACGAGCCTCTACTTCAAGTTTCAGCTCAGAGAATGGAGATTTCGCTCGCAACATCATCAACTACTCTTAAGATCTTAACATTTAGAAATCCAATGTATCTCTACTGCATTGTAGATTGGGAATAAAGTTGATTTCATCTCTTTAGTTTTTTCTGGCGTTGGTTAACGTTCTTGCATCTTTTGTTGTTCTGTAACAAGGGCTGATAGAGAAAAAACATGTAGCGTTTTTTATTTTTCTCTTCCACAGCTCAAACAGAGAATTGAATTGTGATCTCGATAACAAATGAGTTTTAAAATGACAAAAAACAGGGACGCTTGCACAGAGCCGAAATAACGGATGCTTTTAACCTCGAATCAGATCATTGAGTGATGTGTAGAGTAAAAACTCGTAAATCATATATAAAAACATCAAGAAATAATCCCAATGTGTGTCAGCATTAAGTCAGTTAGTGGCATACGGCACACACACACGTGCTCACTCATACACTCACAAATTAAATAATAACAAAGCATTAAGAAAACACGGGTACAAAGTAAAGATTCACCTGAATGCTGGTCCCCAGTACTCGTCCATGCATTCTATCTCTCTTAGGAACAGCTCGTGGCGCTGGTCAACACCATCTTCATCATCACCACTTCCTGACGCCATGCTCACGGTGGTGGCAGTTACTGCTAATGGCAGCAACTGTTAGTGGCAGCAACCGCTGGTGGCAGTTACTGCAAGTGGCAGTAACTGCTAGTGGCAGCAACCGCTGGTAGCAGCAACTGTTAGTGGCAGCAACAAGGAATGGAGGACATCCAGGTTTTCAGTGCTCTATGAGTCACAGTTCACACACTCAACTACAGCAAAGACAATCCCAACAAAGTTTTCATTATATTCATCTTAGCATCGTGATATTCCACTTGAGTTTTCACTAAAATTGCACTTGATTTTCACTTCTATCACATTAATATTTCACTTTGGTCGCCCATTGCATTAAAAAAGAAAATAATGAACTAATTATTACCCTTACTAAACACACAGAGCAAAACTCACAACACAACAGCCATGAACGTCTTGTGTTCTGAAGATATGTGGTGGTAGTAGTGATGTGGTGATAGTAGTGATAAAGTATAATGATATGGAATGATGTGTTAATGTGTAAGGATGTGTGTGATGTATTATAAGGATGTGTGAAGGTGAACGGGCACATGGGGAATGCAAACAGTCGGGCGTCAGACCCATTAAAAGCCAACGGCTATCGCACAGCAGAACACACACAAAACAAGCAGCGTAAGCAAGTCTGAGCGACGGACGCCTAGCAGGTGAAATATGTCCTACGAGAGCCTCGAAACGTGGGAAACATTGAAGAAACTAACAGTCAAAACCACAAACGGCTACAAGCAAGACCAGAGGCAAAAGGAGGGGCTATAAGTCAGAAGGCGTGTTTCTAGAAAACACCAACGGATTATATAAGCAGCAGTCAGGAAACCAAGGAGGTCAATGTAGCAAGGCATCATAAGTGTGAGCGACAGAGCTAGGAGCGACAACGATTCTACAGCGGGTGTCTACAAGCTTGAAGGACCGAGCGACAAGTAAAAGACCGAAGCATCGGTGGGAGGTGAGATTACTTCTGGGATAGGAAACAGAAATAAACGTAATAGGGCACTTCTATCAAGACAAGTGTAGTAGGGCACCTCTATCAAAGCATACACTTACGGAGGATTTTTCTCTCATTTGAGGGAGGGATCTACGTAATCTACGGGATCTACTGGGTCTACGGGATCAATCAGGATCAGGATCGATATCAGAATCTAACAGAAGCTCTCGAAATCTATCGGGACATCTACATCTACAACGACTACTACTTCTAAGAGAAATTGGATTCATGGAAATATTCACATAAACTCGGGAAGTATCACCAGTCATTAATTCGGAAAGGCTCGGGACTTCATCACCAACTTGAATTTAATGTCTACGTGATCACTTCGGAATATCTACAACAGGAACCAAATGGAAATATCAATTGATGCAACTTTTTCTTATGCCCTTTAAACCAGTGGAGGTTGGAAACCAGCGGGAGAAGCCTGCGCATGCATAGTGTAAACAATAGGGTGTGCCGCGCGGCGTGTAGGGCTGCTGAGCGTGTGTGCGGGTAGTGTGTGCGTCCGTGCATCGAAATTCTTCGAACTGAATGCCCAATGATGATAATTCTGTTAGTGAAGTGGTTGATGGAACTGCAGTGATTATTAAATCAGGAGTATCGTTGGTCAGAATTAAGGGTGAGGTTAGGTGATAGGATTGGAGTGCTTTTTCAGTGAATTTTATCGTGTGCGCGTGTACGTAGGATGTGTTGTTAGATGGAACAGTGTTTCATTTCCGCCACCACTTGGCATTGTGTGATTTAAATAATTATTGTGAGTGGCATTGGTCGATTTGAGGAGATAAGACTACTTTGATTCCTAACAAATTTACATGTTTTTCAGGTGTTGTTCCGTGTGTTTTCCAGTAAATTTTAAGCTTATTAATTGTGTTTGTACCCTTCTTGTGTTGGCCTCATCAATGCATAATATAGTATTCATGTCAGGGGGTTTGTATTCCTACAATTTGCGACGTCTCTCTCTCGTTATGAAAAATTTATTGCATTCTATTAACGTAAAATGTGTGTGCGATACATTCACCTTGTAAGAATTCAATTAATGCTTGTAATTATCACGTATATATCCTGTAACCATGTAACAGAGAGCACGTACCGCCACAGCCACGTGTTGTGTTCTGGAATACTACTGTTCACTGCATGTCAGCAGCTGTAGCTCAGAATACAGCTGTAGCTCAGGATACAGCTGCAGCTCAGGATACAGCTGTAGCTCAGGATACAGCTGTAGCTCAGGATACAGCTGCAGCTCAGGATACAGCTGTAGCTCAGGATACAGCTGTAGTTCAGGATACAGCTGTAGCTCAGAATACAGCTGTAGCTCAGAATACAGCTGTAGCTCAGAATACAGCTGTAGCTCAGAATACAGCTGTAGCTCAGAATACAGCTGTAGCTCAGGATACAGCTGTAGCTCAGGATACAGCTGCAGCTCAGGATACAGCTGTAGCTCAGGATACAGCTGTAGCTCAGGATACAGCTGCAGCTCAGGATACAGCTGTAGCTCAGGATACAGCTGCAGCTCAGGATACAGCTGTAGCTCAGGATACAGCTGTAGCTCAGGATACAGCTGCAGCTCAGGATACAGCTGTAGCTCAGGATACAGCTGTAGCTCAGAATACAGCTGTAGCTCAGAATACAGCTGTAGCTCAGGATACAGCTGTAGCTCAGAATACAGCTGTAGCTCAGGATACAGCTGTAGCTCAGGATACAGCTGTAGCTCAGAATACAGCTGTAGCTCAGAATACAGCTGTAGCTCAGAATACAGCTGTAGCCCAGGATACAGCTGTAGCTCAGGATACAGCTGTAGCTCAGAATACAGCTGTAGCTCAGGATACAGCTGTAGCTCAGAATACAGCTGTAGCTCAGGATACAGCTGCAGGTTTGGCAACACTGAAAAAGGCGTGGGAACTTTTTTCCACAGAAGTTTATGTTTTCACTACAGAAAGAAAATAAAAAATAGAAGCTACAATAATTCTGATAAGATAACTAGTCTGATAAGATAACTAGTCTGATAAGATAACTAGTCTAGTATAGCAAAGGAACAAAATAATAAAAGGTCATGACACAACTAAGACAAAAACAGAATTAAGTCAAGGACTAGTTTGTTAAACGTTGCCACACAAGGCGTAACTTGTCCAGCCTCCACACAATATTATTCATCCACTAAATGCTCTCGTGAACATTTAATTCAAGTATTGCACTGCCCCTGACTCAATTAACTGTACTCAGGTCACACATTAATATAGCAAGGGAACGGAACACTTAACCCCCTTCGCAGCCCACAGCACACTGACGGGGCTGGACGGCGGACAGTCGAAACACACCTGTTCGACAGGTGAAGGAGGTCCGTTCACGTGCAGTTTTAAAATTTCCCAGCATTTAAATAACAAAATCTTCATAATAATCTACAGGACGCTACGGTCATACGCATGTGCTTATTATCAGTGTGCAGAATAATTAGATTTTACAAGTGCTTTAATGTTATTCTTTTGAAATTCTTTTACAATGTTTACTCGAGAGATAACCCACGTGAACGCGGCTACGCACCACCCGCAACGATGTAGCTCGACCACTCGCTGGATCTCCTACATCAAATCAACTAGAATAGAATAGAATAAAATGAGGCAATATGAACGAGCAGTTTGGCCCATTCTTGGGTCAATACCCAAATCCCATGACGTCTAAAGTAAATCCTTCACTCATGCACGTACACCTTACCCACACCAGTGAATTCAGTCATGTACACGCATTTCACTCACGCACAGGCATTTCCGTCACGCGCTTGTATCACAATCATACACTGGCTCTGGAAGTTAGGGACATACAGTTAGTACGTTATAATACTGGGGAATTCATAACCCAAAATATGTCAGGACGATTTTTGAATGTGCTAGCATAAACGATGTTCTCGGCAGCTGGTTTCAAGTTCCGGCAATTTTAACACGTTGACTCCGAAGTGGTACGTATGTGTACCACTTAGGTTAGGTTCTGTAATTTTTTCAGATCCTTCTAGTGACTATGCGTACAAAGTGAAGTTTTACACCGGCCAGGCAATCGGAGGCAACGTGTTAACGGGAAAGAAGTTCATTGCTTGGGATGTCTTGAAGTTTCTCAGTATTAGTTTTTGACCGTTATTTCTGGTTTGCATGTTATCGTCTCTTTCGAAAAGCCCTTCCAGAGTAACATCATTAAGATCGTTGAGATACTTAAAGGCGTCAATAAGTTATTCTTGCAGTCTTCTTTGTTCTATGGAGATAAGCTCAAGGTGTTGAAGACGTCTTTCGTAGCTGAAATTGCGGAGTTCTGGAATCATCTGCGTTGCTTTACGCTGACTTTTTTCATTTTATTAATATCTTTTCGTAGAGTAGAAGACCAGAGTTGCACTGCAAATTCCAAATGTGGCCGGATTAGAGCTTTATAGAGCGGTAATATTGTGTTCTTTGACTTGTATTCAAAGTTTTGTGCAATGAAACCAATAACCCTGCTAGTATTTCTGACGCTTTTTTCAACTTGTTTGTCATGTTTGAGATTTTCAGTAACAATGACACCTAGATCTTTTTGTTCCTGGACTGTTTCAATGGGTATGTCATTCATCGTGTGTTGGAAATGCCGGTTATTTGCATCAACGTGCATGAATGAACATTTTTCAATGTTGAAACTCATTTGCCAGGTTTCAGTCTATTGTAGAAGACGGTTGAGGTCTGATTGAATAGTTGCTCTGTCACTTTCAGTGAATGCTTTGTGACAGAGTTTCGTGTCATTGGCGAATTTGTTGATTTTACTGATGATTCCGACATCAAGATCTTTGATATAGATGATGAAGAGGAGCAGGCTTAAAACGCTCCCTTGAGGGACTCCTGATGTTACAAGCGCTGGATCACTTGTTTCATCGTGAATCACTACGCGTTGAGTGCGACCAGTGAGCCAGTTTCGTATCCATCGGGAGTAGTTGCCTCGTATTCCATGCGCTTCCACTTTGGCCATGAGTCTTTCGTGGGGGACTTTGTCGAAGGCTTTTTGGAAGTCTAGATATGCAAGGTCTACGGCTTTTGTACTGTCGTATATACGGTTAACTTCTCCAAAGAAGGAGATTGGTGAGGCAGCTACGTTTTTCTCTGAAACCGTGCTGGGTGTCATTAATAAGATTTTGGTCATAAAGGTGCTTTGTTGTACGGACTTTAAGTAGTCTTTCTATTGTTTTGCTGGTGACAGATGTTAGACTGATTGGACGATATTATTAGGGATTTGTTTGTTCCCCTTTTTGAAAATAGGAGTGACATTTGCGCGCTTCCAATCATCCGGAACTATTTCAGTTTCAAGAGATCGATTGAAGACGTTTGTTAGAGGTTCGCTTATTACTTCGGCTGTTTCTTTGAGTATCCGGGGACCAAGGCCATCGGGTCCGGTTGACTTATATAGGTTTAAAATGTTGAGCTGTTCCTCTACCTCTTCTACTGTAAATACACCATTTGACAGGATTTCCTGAGTGTTTAAAACATGAGGTTGCGGGATTTCAGTTAAGTCTTCGTGAGTGAACACAGAAGTAAAGTATGTATTAAGAATTTTGGCTTTGCTTTGTTGTTCGTTTGGGTTGAGCCCTCAGAATCAATCAGTGGTCCAATAGTGTCTCTTTTGAGTCGTCTGTCGTTCACATATTTGTAGAAGCTTTTCAGGTTAGTTTTGGCTTGTGCTGCAACTGTAATTTCTTAATTTCGTTTTGTAGATTTTATCGTTCACTTAACAGCCCTACAGGCGTGGATATGTTCTTGATGATGGGGTTTTTGATATTGTTTATGTCTTCTGTGTGACTGTTGTCTTGCATTGATGAGTCACTTAATTTCATGTGAGAAACAAGGAGGCTTACTGGTTGGCCTCATCCGTTTTGTTGGGATATGGTGCTTTGTGGTAGTTGCAATTTTTTCTTTGAGTATCATGTAGCACTGCTCGGCGTTTTGGTTCCCCATGAGTACTTCATAGTTATAGCTGCCAAGCTCTTCTTTCATTAGTTCGAAGTTTGCCCGTTTGTAGTCTAGGACTTGTTTTTGTTGAGTCCTTGTGTTAGGGTCTTGTACTTCGAGCGTGAAGTCTATCATCTGGTGGTCACCGATCTTGTCTGTAACTTCTAACCCATTTATGCTGAGATCATGGGTCGTCATGACAACGTCAAGAATGTTGTTTCATCTAGTTGGTTCGTTGACGTGCTGCTGCAGGGAATTTGTAATCATCAGATCAATAGATTTAGAACCGGGTGCTTGACTTTGATTTTATGAGGGTCAAATTGAAGTCTCCCATGATTAGTGTTTCGTGAGGAGAAGTAACGGTATTACCAAGTTAATCATAGAATTCATCATCTTCAGTTGCTGCACAGGTGGGATTCCTATACACGAGCACAATTATGATAGTTTGTCCTGGATGCGGTTGGATGTTGAGATGTAGTATTTCCGATTTTTACGTTGCTCGCTTGGTTTTGATTTGTTGTTGCAGCTTTTTTTTGACGTAGATAAGGGAACCACCACTTCTGTTGCTGTGTGACGGTTTGTCGACACTATGCAAAACGTATTCTTTCAATGAGATTTCCACTGGGAGATGTCTTCCATTGAGATCTAACTATGTTTCATTGACAGCTATGATGTCATGCAACAACGTGGACGAAGTTTTGAAGTTCTTGAAGTTCTTACATTTTTTGTAGGAGGCTTTGTACGTTGCCAACCAGTATCTTTAGTAGTCCTAGACTATAATCGTGGTGTGATAATACGCTTTTACTCAGGCTATCTCAATTGATGTGGTGAGGCGTCCGATAGTTTTGTGGCCTTGCAAGTGTTTGTTGCAGCGCTAGAGACGTCTGCTGCAGAGATGTGCTTCAGTGATGCTGTTGTGTTAGGGAAGTAACACTCACCACAAAAACAAAGTAACACTAAACTGTGCATCATAAACAAACAGTATAATAATAAAGTTTACATCAATTAACTGTATTTTCATTAACCGTACATTAAAATATAGTATTATAATTAAATGAATATTGATAAATTGTATATCAATAAGCCGTAAATTAATTGGTAACATGATACTTTTGCTTGCTTACAGCTGCATGCCTTCATTCTAGAGCAATGTTTATTGCTTACACCTTACTCTTTTTTCTGTTGATTCTTGGTTGCTCCTTGTTGATTCTTGGTTGTTCTGTTGATTCTTGGTTGTTTCTTGTTGATTCTTGGTTGTTCTGTTGATTCTTGGTTGTTCTGTTGATTTTTGGTTGTTCTGTTGATCCTTGGTTGTTTCTTGTTGATTCTTGGTTGCTCCTTGTTGATTCTTGGTTGTTCTGTTGATTCTTGGTTGCTTCTTGTTGATTTTTAGTTCATCTAGTATGATGGTGGTGAGATGGTTCATCCAGTATAATGGTGGTGAGATGGTTCATCCAGTATAATGGTGGACAGATGGTTCATCCAGTATAATGGTGGACAGATGGTTCATCCAGTATAATGGTGGACAGATGGTTCATCCAGTATAATGGTGGACAGATGGTTCATCCAGTATAATGGTGGACAGATGGTTCATGTTATGCAAGACCATGAATGATCTGCTGTATGCCAACGAAGCGCCAACGAAAAGTAAATTAAATGTATGATGCGAAATCCGTAGACTTTTTCAACTTTGACCTCATGTGTGAGTTCATACGAATGCATCTGACAAGTTCTGTGAGTTGTAAGCCTGGTAGTGAGTGTATGAGTGTGATGTACGCGTGATGTTCTATGCATGATGAAACTTGCACGATATGAAGATGTTGCAGTGGTGGCAAGGTTCACGCCACATTTTTGCAATTTGCACACGCCACAAAGGTTCACGACACTTCATGAGTAAAAGTCAAGGTTATTTAATCCAACTTACCTACTTCAAATTAAGAAGCAATTTAATATTCATGGATTTAATCGATTTCATTATCTAACTTGACGACTTGACCGTCAAGAAAAAAGAATAGTTAGGGTTTCTAAGCCGTCCCTCTAACAAAACTGGCGTCTCTTTAATCAATTAAGGTGACGTTTAATTGAGGTCTGCGAGAGCCAGAACATAAATAAATAACTGGAGAGAACGGCTAGTCTCAGCCCCCCCACGCTCGAGTCCGTCGGTCCCTGGGGTCTAGAGCCGGAATGTCAGCTCTCACCAGCCGAACCGTGCTCAATCTGAATCTTAGGTAGCGTACGCTGAGCTCCAGCGGCAAAGAGCACCGATGATCCGTGCTCCAAGACTTTGGCCTCCCACTTCTTCCCGCTGCTAAATAAAAGATTCTCATGAAGTTCTATGGAATACCGGGTAAAGGTTGATATTAATGCCAAGTATAATTCAGGGACCTAACTGCCGACGAGTAACCTACCATTGACAGCGAGGACTGCACTGGAAAGAGTTCGCCCGTCGCTGTCCCAAAGCTGGTAGCGACCCCCAATGTATTTGTACTGTTGAAAATTAACACATTAATTACTCTGTAATGATGGACTTAGCAAGAAGAATTTCAGTATGGTGATATTTCAATTAACTTTCGAATGCTTGATACAAACCTAAAAGAGACGTGCTCTTTCAGTGTTTTCATCGGAAACTGCTAGGCGTGTTAGAAATTCAAAGATAGCTGAAAACAGTTAAAGAAGCGTACTCCACATTAGATAGTAAAGAATAGTAGCAGTTTTAAGTATAGAAAGGAAGAGGAAATTTTAATTTACAAAGTAGAATTCTGAGTTGAGAGTCTCTTCAAATCCTCATTATTAGACGAATTCACTCGCATTTAAGTAACTTTAATTTAAAGTTAGACAACAATCCAATTCTAAGTTATTTATTTAGAGGTCTGGCTAGACCAGCCAAAATATGGAGTACGCATCAGACAATTGGTGCTACATTGCACAACAAAACAAAATGAAAGAAATTCTATTCAAAAAACACAAAATATAGGCAGGGGAAAGCAAGGAAGAAGTAGAACGTCACGTCTGCCGACGATGGAGCAGGAACAACTTCCACCACAGCACGCAGCCCGACGACTCCGCTTCACACTGCAGCGAACCTTGTAGTCTGAACAAGTGCAATGCGGACAATTGGGCGGTTTGGGACCGGATGGAACCCCTGAACGCGACGGGGTTGAGACCCTTTAAAAATAAATCATCCCAATAATAATGCCTCTTCAAAAATAATGCCCCTACTATCTATCCGACTCTCACTATATAGGTACTTTTGCTACTTATTCCTAGTTCTCTGTATGAATACAGTAGTTCGGAAACTACATTAATCCTATCAAAATTGAAAATTTCGATAACCTGTCATGTCTGTCATCAGGGAATTGGGTATGTGAAAATTACGAACAGTTCAGAATGTAAAATTTTATATTCGAGCGAGTAATTAATTGGCTTGCTAGTTAACTATACTACCAGTACTCATTAAGTCACAGAGCAGAAGTTTGGACAAGGCAATGTTCAGAAGTGTGGTAGGTCTTCTGAAGGAACATAATCTATGTTGAAATTTTTTCCACAACATTCGCGGGACGATGGATGAGCTGGAAGGTTCATGAAGTAGTCAGTTTAAGTTACTCAGTCCGTCAGTAAATCTAGTTCTCGGCGTCACACGTATGTTAAAATTTTAGTGCTACGTATAGACTCGAACCAGAAACTTGACAACCCTTGTCAGGCCCTTGACCGCTTGACTACTGTGAAAGAAAGAAGTAACATGTGTGTACACATGTATGGGGCAACATAACTGTACGTTAAGTTACATTCATTGAGGAGCATTTAGGCATCAACACAACAACACAGCAGGTGTGTTCACCTGTGCAACACAGCAGGTGTGTTCACCTGTGCAACACAGCAGGTGTGTTCACCTGTGCAACACAGCAGGTGTGTTCACCTGTGCAACACAGCAGGTGTGTTCACCTGTGCAACACAGCAGGTGTGTCCACCTGTGCAACACAGCAGGTGTGTCCACCTGTGCAACACAGCAGGTGTGTTCACCTGTGCAACACAGCAGGTGTGTCCACCTGTGCAACACAGCAGGTGTGTCCACCTGTGCAACACAGCAGGTGTGTCCACCTGTGCAACACAGCAGGTGTGTCCACCTGTGCAACACAACTGATCACAACACCTCGTCTGAAGTCAGTGTTGTGGTGGAGGTCGTGGAGTTCAGTAGCGTGCTTCTCCTTCCACCTGCAGGATGAAGTCCAATATTTTAGAGAGTTTTGGTGCATCTTGTGAGTTGAACTGAAATAAAAGAATCAATGGGATTATAAACAGTGACACTTGCTAATCAGTGTTCAGTCTCTCAAAACATCAAAGCGGAAATAATACCAGAATTTTTTGATAAATGAAAGCGTGAAACTTAAAGTGCTTTCAAAAATCCAGGGGAAATTTTAAGACTCGACTCCGATTTGTAGGTGTCAGGTGTGTCAGGTGTGTGAGGTGTGTCAGGTGTGTGAGGTGTGTCAGGTGTGTCAGGTGTGTCAGG
>VCRD01003050.1:6545-53471 GCA_006783055.1 Trinorchestia longiramus
CCCTACGGATCTATAAATAAACAAAAGCTGAGTACCCGTCTTGTCATTGAATTCCCCAACTAGAGGTGCACCAGTCGACTCCCTTAACCTTACCTTCTGATAAATCGTTATAAACCTAATACTGGCAACCCAGGCCAGGTACCACACCATCAATAAAATAACACCTATACCCTCTCAATGGGTGTGTTTATATATGAGTTACCCTCACTCACTTCACAAATCGGGCCTGGCGGTTGGGCCTGTCAGAAATTCCTGAGCGCCGTCTCTCCCTCGCCTATCAGCCACAGCTATATATATATATATATATATATATATATATATATATATATATATATATATATATATATATATATATATATATAATATTATTTAATATATAAAGTGAAGTAACCGTTTCTTTCAGTTCCACCACCGCTGTCAACTCTACTCTTTTTCTCAGAGCCTCAATGGGTCGTCTTTTCAGGGATCACCGTGAATCGGCCCACTTCGTGCGCTTCGAGGCACTTAGCGATATGCTGCCGAATCTGATATGTGTTAAATATTAAGAGCCACGGGCCATCTCCTTCTGCAATAGATGTAGCAAATGCCAGTGCATAGGCTCCGCAACTAGAACCGTTGTCTTGATGCTGTACGGAAATGCAATTTAACCGTATTTTTTGACCAAATTGTATCGGGCGATAAACCTTTCTTAAGTATTCTGGCACATCATTACTCGGTTCAAGGTTCATGGAACACATACAATTAGCAACTACATCCCCTTCTGCGACGGGTTCATGGCATACATTCGTTACTAGTGCCCAATGCGATCCACCTGAATCCATGGCATTTGAGCCATTTTTATTGTTATGCTGCATCGAGAATAATGGGTGCTGATGATTTGAATAAATGGCTGATGAACGGAGTTTAATGATTGAGGATTATATGCGGCGAGTACTGAGTGTGTTGTGAAATTAGAATATTTCTTTTTGAAAAGCGTCATAAATGCATCGATTTCATCACTAGAAAACCACTGACTCGTTTCAAGAATGATTGACCTGCTTCTCATCAACAATTTAAAATCCGAAGAATGAACCCAAACTTTTTCCTTTCGTGCTGTGTTGTTATCAGAATCTGAAAAGTCTCCAATATTGATTACGGTTTCGCTGTTTTGTTTTTTCCATTCCGGTCATTTCTCGCTCCTTTTGTGCCTTTTTTAGGGGGAGACCATGAGAGGGTACTCACTCTAATTTTTTTAAGCTTCAATACATCTGCTACGTGACTTTTGTTTTTCTTTTCCTTTTCTTATGTGTCTTCCTTTGCTGTGGCCAAGTTCTTTCTCATTTTTACTCTGTACGATGAGTCAGAGCGTAGCTTCCGCCTACACCACCGTTCGACGAACTGATCGTCACCTATTTTGCTTGTGGATTTCTTTTTAACAATTTTGTAGTCATGAGCTGATTCTATGGTTCTGGCCATAGTTTGCTTATACATTGTTGTAACAAAGGCTGGAAGTATAATTCTTTTCTTTTGGAGAATATCTGATTTGATAATTTTGTGCCAGCCTTCCACCAAACCATTGGTCTTTGTCCCACCCTTAATTCCACACCATAGGGGCGTAAAAGGCATGCAGTATGTTAGAACGTACTCCATGAATTCAAGTGAATAATATTCATTTTCCTTGGCTCCTTGCAAATACTTCTCTTTCATCACTTCTTCAGCAACAGCTTCAAATTTCTTTCCGACAGCACATTTATCCCGGTATCTACCTACATCTTCCACGATTAAAACATGCGTTGGCTCAACAAAGTTAAGGTCCAGCGCAGGGGTTTCGCTGTTTTTATAATGCTCAATGAGAGTTTCAATGTCCTCTTCAATCCAAGGGCTTTCAATGAGCTGCATAAAGTCTCGGAACGTCGCGTATAGCTCGTTTTTGCCTTGGGCTTCAATCATAGCAGCAAAGTAGGTCATAATTAATCGACGTTGTTTAGGCTTTAATTTCGGGTATTTTGCTTTCGCATTAACTGCAATGTTTTTCATGTAATGCGCTTTACACAGCTTTATAAGAGGGAAATGAGGATCTTCTTCTTCTGATAGAGCCCACACCCTATCCAGGTACGATGTTAACACGTTTGTTGCGATGCGACCCACCGGTGGGTCACTTAGGTTAGGTTCTGTAGTTTTTTCAGATCCTTCTAGTGACTATGCGTACAAAGTGAAGTTTTACACCAATCAGGCAATCGCAACAAACGTGTTAAATCCCCTAACTGGAATGCAGCCAGAATGGCATTCAAATTAGGGAAACTATGGTCGGTTACTATGCATGTAGGAGCAAGAGCTTTACCTACTACTTTTCAATAATTTACTAATACTTTTGCGCATATCAACAAATTGTTTGAATATGTTCATTTTGACCACAACTGTGATTGTGATGCACATTGAGGTAAATATGATATAATGATTTTTATAGCACGGTGAACGATCAGGAATGCGTAATACGTTAGGGGAAAAAAGAGGAAAGATAACACATAAATAAGTGCAATGAAATAGTTTAGCTGTACCCAAAAGAATCGATGAAACGATGCATTATGAGGAAGTTCTTAGCTTTAATTTGATATAAAAATGAAGTTTGTGGGATGAATAGATGAGAAGTTATTACCTAGACCGGAAGGTATAAATATCATTAGTGGAGTCCAAAATTGGTGTCGAGGATTGACGTGTCCCATGCTATTAAAGCGTGATGGTAGGAGATTTTAATTTACCCACGGCAAATGTCTATGTTATTAGCTTCAATTTGATATGTAAATGAAGTTTGTGGAATGAATAGATGAGAAATTATTACGAAGACCGGAAGGTATAAATATCGTTAGTGGAGTCCAAAACTGGTGTCGAGGATTGACGTGTCTCATGCTATTAAAGGTTGATGGTAGGAGATTTTAATTTACCCACGGCAAATGTCTATGTTATTAGCTTCAATTTGATATGTAAATGAAGTTTGTGGAATGAATATATGAGAAATTATTACGAAGACCGGAAGGTATAAATATCGTTAGTGGAGTCCAAAACTGGTGTCGAGGATTGACGTGTCTCATGCTATTAAAGGTTGATGGTAGGAGATTTTAATTTACCCACGGCAAATGTCTATGTTATTAGCTTCAATTTGATATGTAAATGAAGTTTGTGGAATGAATATATGAGAAATTATTACTAAGACCGGAAGGTATAACGTTAGTGGACTCGAAAACGGGCGTCAAGGAACGGCGTCCCCCCAAGTGCGGGTGGTTAAGCAAAGAGGGTTAATTTATAATTGTGCAGTGAGAGGAGGTTATTAGTTTTAATTTGAGACCAAATTGAAGATTCTACGGTGCATAGGACGAAAATAATTAATGAAACTGTTCGTTTCAAGAATTTTTCTGGAGATCTCAAGATTTTTAAGTTCGGGTTGAGTTCGGTGTCGAGATCGGTGTCGAGATTTTCCCTCCGGTAAATAGAACGCGTTTTCGAACGTAAGAGAGGAGAGATTTTTGTTCAAGAAATGCACATTTCACTGGTAAGTGAAAGAACATACTTATTTCATTCAGAATGAAATGCATGTATAAACTTGTTAAGAACACAATTTCCCAAGATTTGAACAAAATTCGTTAAAAAATTCTCATATCCCCAGATAATAGGTTATTTCCCAAGATCTGGAGAAATTTCCCTAGCATTACCAGCCCTGTGGCACTGTGGGCTGTGGCACTGAAAGTAAAGAGTTCGGGCCACAGAAGACACTGGGTTATCAAATTAAGACTTGTTGAGAGAGAGCGAGAGACGGAGAGAGTTACTTCGTGAACGTGGGGCGTGACGGTCTACGCATGGTAATGCTCTTGGCATAACTGTTTCTGAAACGTTTGAAGGCATTCAAAGTTAACAATGGGACGGTTTGTCTATTGTTTAATAAGAATACTCCGGATGAGCCTGGAAGCCTTATCATGGATAATATTTAGCATTTTGTACAGATCATCTCCTGGGAAAATATTACCACCGATCAGAAATTTGTTGTTACTCGAGTCAGCAACCTCTCTCTCTGCCAAAATCAGAGATCGTAAGGTAAGTTAGATATAATTAAGTTCATAATGATTTATGTTTCATGAACCATGACTGCAAGGTAAAAAATCTAATTAAGTTAGCACTAATGTAATTTTGTAAAATGAAACAAGGAAACGATAGAAGTTCAGTTAAGAAATGTTACTAAGTGATATATGACCAAACCTGATTAGTCAATCCTTTGTTTCAGTTATGTTTATGAGGTGACCATTCCCTACTAGGCATACATTTTTATAATAATTTTTTTCTATAATTATGATGAGAAATGAGTTTACTTTTAACAAAATCACAACTAATTGGCTCCCTTTAAAAGTATTAGTATTTTTTAGAAAGTTGATGCGTTAGACTCTGCTGGTTTGCAAAACAGTAAAAAATCAATGTTGCAGAGGGCACTGAGAAAGGTTTGTGCAGGAGTTGAGAGGTCATGGCTGATAATATGAAATACTGTAGAATAAGAAAGTGCACCAGATTCTGTTGCTGGTCTAGCTGTTGAGTGTGATGCCAGCTCTAGGCTACATGGATGCTCTTTCCTGTTGATGAATTCTTGATTATGTACAATTTTTATTACAATTTGATTTTCATAATTTTGGTAAAGGAGATCTGATGAGTGTAATATTGTTAAAAATATTTCTGACAATAGAACATTCTTTACCCTTTTTGATCCAACTTTTGCTCAGCCAAGTTTTGGTGATAATGGCTTTATTAGCCCATAAATAAGACATGTTTTCCAAATTTTAAATATATTTATCATATAAATATGTTTCCTACTGCTGGGACAAATATATCATATTAGAATCAAAAGGGGTTAGAAATGTTCAGCACATTTTTAAATGTCTAAAAAAATTCAAGATTTAGAATGTCCACCCATGTTAGTATTCTGCATAGCTAGTAGTATTTTGTAGACAAGGTTCAAGGCTAGTAACATAGCATGTAGGAGTAAACAAAACAATAATACAGTGTTAGTAACATGACAAGCTCTACTGAGGAACTTTACAACCTTAGCAAAACACAAGGAGAGCTGTGTTGTGTTAGAACTGCACAGCTTCAGTAAGGTACAAGAGTAGCTGTGATGTGTGGGAACTGCACAGCTTCAGTAAGGCACAAGAGTAGCTGTGATGTGTGGGAACTGCACAGCTTCAGTAAGGCACAAGGGTAGCTGTGATGTGTGGGAACTGCACAGCTTCATTAAGACATAAAGTGAGTTGTAATGTGGTGGGACTTCACAACCTTAGTAAAACATGAGGGTTAGTAAAACTTATGGGACCTGTGATGTGTGGAAACCTTGTGGTGAAGACTGCAGTGTGTGTAGATTATTGTGAGACAGGCTATAATGTGTGTACATGATTGTGATGCAGGCTGCAGTGTGTGCATGATTGATGCAGGCTGCAGTGTGTACATGATTGTGATGCAGGCTGCAGTGTGTACATGATTGTGATGCAGGCTGCAGTGTGTACATGATTGTGATGCAGGCTGCAGTGTGTATATGATTGTGATGCAGGCTGCAGTGTGTACATAATTGTGTTGCAGGCTGCAGTGTCTGTACACAATTGCAGGGACATCCTGGTGTCATGGCAGCTGTAATGTATGTAAACCTTACTTACTTGCTGATGCAGGTCTTAGTGATGTCTTCCTTTATGTATTGCTAAAAAAAAACAGGGATTAGTTAATTGGTGATGACGTACCAGAAATACAACAGTTTACTACATACCCTGGAATGTTAGATTGGAATCCTGTAAACCTGGTGGCTGAGGCATTGAGGATTGCCCTACTGGAATCTGTTGTGTAACCTGTCTGTATTTTATTTTAATAGTTTTCACTTTGTTTACATTCCATGGAATACACATATTATGTTTGTAAACAATCTTTAGTTGTTGTGATAGGAGGGGTTATTTTTTCCAGTTCTTTAATTGGTCATGTTTGAGATTTGTCCATCAAATATTTTGAAGTTAGTAATCGCTTCATTAGGGCTAATAATGGTTGGGAAGAGCTGATGTCTTTGCTTCTAGTGTGACCAGATGTATCAGGAAATTATTATCTTATGAGTGTATCTCTGGAAGAGGTTGAGGCTTCATAGACATTTGGATATTACAGTTCACATAGTTTGCCATTCTATTTCTATACCTGTTTTACAACTAATAGCCACAGGCTTATTAGCTAATCAATATTGAACACCTTAGAGCAGTGGTTCCTAAACTGGGGTCTGTGGTCCCTTGGGAAATCACAAAGAGTTTCAAGGGGGATCACAAGAGTATATTTATCATGACAAATATATAAAGTATATTTATCATACCATATATTTATCCATCCAGGGGACCCAGATTTGAAAAAGTATATTGTAGTGGCCACCATGTAAAATAATTTGAAAAGTTTGGAAACTGCTGCCTGAGATCTATGCAATGTTCACTCACATCTCATTGGTGATGATGCAGTTTGAAAGAGCAGATTTACCCATTGTGGATTTGCACCATAAAAAAATTAGATTTTTCTAAATTTCTGCATATTGTGCTGTGCTTAAGATTGTTTGGTATGTAATCTATACAAATCAAGCATATATTTTGTGTATGAATGTAAGACTTATAGTCTAATTATTATTAACTGTACCCAATAGGGGAAGAGTTTAGTGGACAGGAGATAGATTCTCCTATGTTTTGCCTGGAGGCACATTGTACAAGGAACAAGCCTTGTCATGTAATGAGGCAGATGAACCGTGAAACACTGACCACCGTCTATCTAGCTCTAGCCTAAAGTTACCTTCTGAAGTTACAGCTACAGACATAGGAACTTTGAATTAATGAAGCATATGTAATTCTGTAGTGATCTACGCCTGCACGGTGGCCATCAGAGAGGGACCATATGCTGCAGGCATTTTCTGTTCCGATTGCTGCTTCCTGAGTGTGTGCTGAAATTCACGCTCTAAATTTACTGGGTCTGCATGGGACAAAATTATAAAATCTCGTACTGTTTCATTTACTCGGTTTCCAATTTGCGCTTGTAAAAACGATCGTTGCTTAACAGTTTGAAGACTGTTGCAGCTGACCAGGATCATCACTCAGGTGTCCTATCTCGGTCAGTCAAACTTCTACAGGGAGTTGGTGACCTCTGACTTCCACAGGGAGTTGGTGGAGACCTCTGACTTCCACAGGGAGTTGGTGGAGACTTCTGACTTCCACAGAGAGTTGGTGGAGACCTCTGACTTCCACAGGGAGTTGGTGAAGACCTCTGACTTCCACAGGGAGTTGGTGGAGACCTCTGACTTCCACAGGGAGTTGGTGGAGACCTCTGACTTCCACAGGACGTTGGTGGAGACTTGTGACTTTTACAGGGAGTTGGTGGGGGAATTAAATTAGGTGACATCTGCAGTGTGAAACAGCATACTGCGTGTGGCTGCCGTTATCGTATGGCACGCTGGCTACTGAATAAGGTAAATTAGGTCATCTGGTGATCACGTACTCAAGACTTCAGTATTCTACTGGGCCTGTGTTAGCAGTTTATTTAGCAGCATAGACGTCTGCGTTACGTGTGTGGGCAAGGGTCCACAGTACAAGGGAACAATCTTTCTGTCGAAGGACATTTTTTCTTGAAATTCTGAGAACGATTTAAACACATCATGTTATTTATGGTAGCTAACACCATAGTGATGTTGCTCCACTCAACAAAGGAACTCAAATAAACCCACAGTTCTCGAAGTTAGTCAGACATGCGATAATAGTTAGGACTGCACAGTTTGCACCTAGCATAACATCAGCTTGTAGGATGACTGCGCAGTCATGAAGTCACCCTCACCAGGCCATGTAACGCTGCTTGACGCACACCTCAACAAACCAAACAGGTGCAGTAGAATTAATGCGAGAACACCTGTAGCGTGTGGTGTAAGTTTGTATCGGCACCAAAATAGCAATGGTGCCATGGAGACGTGATTTCATGTGCGTCTTGGATTGAATTTGTAAATAATGAACGTTAACCCATGAGGGCAGCTATAGCAGCTAAATGCATGCTAGTGTGAGGCCAAAGTTACGTGCCACTGGTCGCGATCACAAGCTGTCGTGTAGTAAACAACAAAATTCCTCTAATCAAATGCTGCATTACAGTCGTCAGCCTCGGGCAGTTTGTGGGAGAGCCAGTGCAATTCACAGTGGAAACTTGATATTTGCAACTTAGCAATTACTGCACTGCGTTTTAGTGTATTGTACAACGTTTGCAATGTACGAGGTGCATTCAAATTATAGCACCTCCTATGTTTTTCTCAGGACTGGAGGCAAACATGCGGTTTGTTTTAAAAGATGCGTGTACTCGTGAATGCGTGAGAGATCTACAGTACTGTACAACACTCAGAACTCTAGCGGCAGCGGCGATAGTGACAACTGTTTGACATGCTTAAAATGGCGACGTTTTCATTATAAGAACAGCGTGTAAACTTTGTTTCCTCCATTTGAGTGGTGTGACACAGATTGAAATTCATCGTCAGACATATGGTGAGGGTGCCATGGACGTGTCCAATGGGCGTTCGTGGGTGTGACAGTTCAAAGAAGACAGAACGTCGGCCTCGCACTAGCTGGTCTAACGACATTGTCGAGCGAGTGGAGAGTTGTTTTGGATTATCGCCGAATGAGTGTAAAATACATCGCCTTTAAAGTTGGCATTTTCGTGGGATCTGTACTCACAATCCTGCACGAAGACCTGAAAATGCGAAATTGTTCTCCACGTGGGCACCACGAATGCTGACGGTTGACCACAAGGCTGCGCGTGTGGTATTGCCAGGCAATTTGGTGGGTTATGACATGAATAGGACGCTCTTTACATCGATTGTGAAAATGGATAAGGCATAGATGCCGTTTTTAAATCCTGAAACGAAGCACCAGTCAGCTCAATGGAAGCACAGATACCATACGCCGTTTTCAATGTAAAAAAAACAGTTCTCAATCTCGCCGTTGCTGCTAGAGTTCTGTGTCCCGTATTGTGCTTCTCTCTCACGCATTCACGAGTGCATGCGTATTTTAACACAAACTGCATACTTCAATCTGTTTCTAGTTCTGAGAGAAAACATCCGAGTTGTTATAGCTTGAATGCACCTTATACTGTACTGCGTTTGTAGTGTACGTCATTGTGTTTGTAGTGTACTTTATTGTGTTTGTATATTGTACCACGTGTGTGTTGTACATATGTGGAGGGGAGGTTGGTGGAGCCTAGTTTCCAACGCATGGGCTGTCCTTAAGAGAGGCCATCAAATCTTTACCCCGTAGGAAAGTAAAGCAAAAGCGTGTGTAGTAATACCCATGCTATAACATTGACAATCATTTCGGGAACTTCAATCAATATTCAAACTTGCAACCGGGGTGAAGTTAAATGGTGTGCTTAAAATTCAGCGAGATCAATTTACATATACTTGTAAATTTGCACATCTCTTAAACCATTATTTCTGCGTTGAAATCCTCTGAAATGAAAGCTGGATAGAAACAAGCAAGAAATACGCCCGTTTGCAGCACTCTCGTTTGGTGATACGTCAGCTGTCGCTCAGTCGAGTTCAGAAGAAGGCAAATCACTTGAGTCGGACGAGCAGGGACTGAGACGAAGAATGGTCTTTGCGCAAAATTATTTGGAAATGTTGACGGCGTTGGGCTTCGCGATTGCTGATCCGTAGCAGTAAGTTCTAGCAAACAGGCAGTGAATTTACGACATTGGAGTGTTTCTTTTTTGAGTCTGTGTGATTGAGGCAGCACAGTTCAGCAGTGAGGTCTCACTAGTTAACTGTAGCTTTCACGTTTTTTTTGCGAACGAGATAGCTGACAAAAAGTCCTGAAGTGACAGTTCATTGCAAAAACGATTGCTACAGCAGCCCTGTTAATCTAGGTCATGGGAGTTATACTGAACCCACTGCGTCGATGTGATTAGATGTTGCTTTTGTAAAAAACTCTGCACCTTAGAATGGAACTGCAAGTAATGCGCAGCGTAGCATCGGACCAACACACGCTAATGCAAAACGCTTCTTACGTTTGTGTACATGCCATATTTCAAGTAAACACCAAAATATGCCATAATATAAAATAAAAACGTAAACGAACGTAAGCTCATTGATGAAATTTATGGCATAACAGGAATGATTTTATCTAGATTTAGATTTTGCGTATATGTAAGATGGTTGGATCCAAGCTTCTACAGTTACCCATTGGCACTCTTACATGTAAATTTGTAGGTTCTTGGGAAAGTGTTTAGGATAATTTCAGAATACGATGTCTTTCTATGCTTGTTGTGAGTTTAATGTAGGCTTAACTGATGAAAACAACTCACCAAAATATCATACTGACTGAACCTGAAAGAATTGCCAAAATTTCTGCGACTCGCAGATCTGGCAATCATAAATACGTGAAATATTAAAGCAAGACTTAACAAAGAGAAATTACTTTTTTTGGCCACCATGCGGTAGAATATTTAATTAATATTGCTAGGAAAAACATTGCAGATTACGGAAATTATGTATTCTTTTGTTGAGTTTTGAACTGCTGCAGCAAGTGTTGTCATTTAATATGACATTACATAATTGTTTAAGAATGAATCTAATCTCTAAAAATTGATTTAACCTGAGATTGGGTCATATAAATGTTTAGGATTAGCCCTGGTTTGATGAATACTGAGCACTTGCAGCTGAGCGCTGCTGTGAGCACTGGCAGCTGAGCGCTGCTGTGAGTACTGGCAACTGAGCGCTGCTGTGAGCACTTGCAGCTGAGCGCTGCTGTGAGCATCAGCAGCTGAGCGCGTTAGCATACATGAGTGAGCCTTCACAACTGGTTTAGACACTGAAAATATTTGCTCTGACGCTGCAAGATAATGTCACACCATGACAATGTTTCTGGCTAAATTTCTTATCAGATTTATTCCACTATGTAATACGCACTTTGTTGCTTGGTCCGTCTTTCTGTCACGCTCTTGAGGATTTAGAGATGAGAAAATTCGGTAGAATATACTTGTATTGTAAGCATTGTATTGAGGATACCAAAAACACATCTTTCAATGTGGAAACTCCTTCGCAAAGCCCGCGTGCACTGCCATACCAATCGAAAGCTCTCTGTAAAAAATACGTGAATTTTCACGTGTGGGTCTACTAGTTTTGTATATTGTGCAATATTTGAAACTAGACAGTTCTCGTAGAAATTCCACGACTTACATTTAACTAATTTGAAATTATAAAGATGAATGCATTAAAGATTTACTACGAATTATTGTGTTCGAAATGAATACTTTGTATTAATTTCATTCAGAACTACCTTTCTGCATCTTATCTACCGATAACATGGCCCAGATAGTACCTGTTGATATTCCTTGTTTTAAAAGTAATAAAATCAGGGATCTATGGAATAAAATACATTTTTTAGTTTTACCCGTGGATATTTTTCATCAATATATACAGAATTTGCAATCTATATCAAATATAACGATAACATAACCGTGTAAGAAATAAAAGCTAAAAACAGAAAAAATGGAGTATGTTATAGTGATCCGGCGCCTTTGGTATCCACAATACAATGCTTGTAATACATGCATACCCGTTCTGATGTCAGTTTAATAACTTTTCTTCAGCAATAGATAGGAAGTAATGGGACGAACACACACATACAGAGAGAGAGAGAGAGAGAGAGATGGAGATTCATGGTCTATTATACAGGGTGGCCCATAAGTAAGGAACCTTTTTAAAATTATTATAGCTATAAAGCTAAAAATGGTAAAGAGATTTGGTCAATTCAGATTGAAAGAAGAAATTTCAAAGTTTAACATAAATTTATAAATGCAACAATAAAATATGTTTAACTCTGGAATACAATATCTTTTAAATGACCTCCATTATTAGTCAAACAATGGCGTGCTCTTTCAACGGTGCTATTCATTACATTTCACAATGTCTCTGGTGAAATGTTGTTGATCTCTTGAATGAAGTTGTTTCAATTGCTTTAAAGTATCAGACATTTCAATGTAAACAATTTCCTTTAAGTATCCCCAGAGAAAGAAATCAGGAGCACTTAGATCTGGAGATCGAAGCGGCTACGGTACATCACCAAAACGAAAAACTATTCTTGTTTGGAAAAATTTCTTTTAACATTTGCATTGTTTCTATCGCTGTTTGCGATAGAAACAATGCCAATCCAACTGATCCACCTTGTTGGAAAAAGGTAATCTCTGTGTTATTATCTCCAATTTCATGTATCAAATATTCTCGAATCATCTGTCTATACAGGTTTCCATTAACACAAATTGCATCACTATTAGCATCTTCAAAAAAATATCGTCCAATGATCCTCGAAGACGTGATGCCACAGCATACTGTTACTTTAGCTGAGTGAAGTGGACGTTCATGAATTTCTTTTGGATTTTCTGAAGCCCAGAATCTGTAATTTTGTTCATTAAAACCATTGAGGTAAAAATGTGCCTCATCAGTCATTATTAAATTCTTCACAAAGTTTTCATTTTCTACAAGCTGCAGAAATCTAGTCGCAAAATTTAATCGCTTTCGGTAGTCCGTAGGATGGAGTTCTTCAGTTAATTGAATTTTATATGGATGATACTTTAGATATTTTACCAAAATACGTTGCAGTGAGGTACGTGACATTCTCAGTTGAATTGAACGTCTCCTAGTTGACGTTTTGGGCCGATCAGCCGCACTCGTTCCAACGAGCTGAATTGAAGCACCAGTTCGTATGGTCCGTGGCGTGCCACAATGTTGTATCTCTGCTATTATCCCAGTTTCTTTAAATTTCAATACCAGTTTTTTATGTACTTCTTCGAAGGACTTCTTTCAATACCATCAATATTCATGTAATTCCTCTGAACTGTAGTAACCGAACAATTGCATCGGAAGTAAAGTTCCACTATTTTTGCTCATTGTTCCATTGCGTAGTGATTCATTTTGGGGGGTGGTTTTTATGAATTTTTTGGGTAATATGAATGTGATTGTCAATGTTGTGATTGTCGGTAGACTTGATACGCTGGTAGAAAACTTTAAAATCTCTTCATTCATTGTGAATTAACCAGATCTCTTTACCATTTGTAGTTTTATAGCTATAACAGTTTTAAAAAGGTACCTTACTAATGGGCTACCCTGTATATGTAGATGGTCTCTTCATTTTACAAGTTATCTTAACTTACCTGGTTGTGATGACCGAACTTTGTCAATTTTTGATGATCCAATTTACCTATGATAAAGCTAAAGTCAAAAATCCTTGCGCAATTATTGACAAGTTAATGATCGCTAGGTGAGAGATGAGCTACAAACACTCGAGTTATGTATCTATGCTACAGAGTGCACGATGTCAGTAGGAGAGAGCATAATAAACTGGTTGACGTCACGTGAAGAGTTGTGGCTACTGTGCTGCAGCTGCTGCTATGTGAGTGCAGCCATGCAATTTATGGTCTCGGTGAGCCTGCTCTGAAGGAACTAAATGTCCAAGTAATAGTCATGGTCTCTTCATATAAACAGCTTGCCGTAAATTTTTTACTTTAATGTTTGGACGTGTGAAACTGATTGGAGTTTTAATAGTGGACTGCAAACATTTTGACAAGGTATCAAAATTTATTTGTGGAGAATACATGCATTTTTATATTCCAATTTATAAAAGTGTTCGAGATAATTTTTTTATGAAATGCACAAACTTGAAGTATGCAGTACATATACTAAGTTGTGCATGCTATGGTGTGCGTAAGAATGTTAATGCCGATGGTATCATCATTTATGTTGGGCATGTATGAGGCCCCTAGAAACATGCGGTCCAAGGTATAGGGAAAACGAATTATGTATACCACTGTCATCCCCAAACCTTCCTCTGTGTGCAGAGCTAGTCGTAGGTACAGAAAGATAATTGCAAAATGGTCAAAAATCAATGTAATTTTAGGTGACTCTCACCTCTATGCCTCACTGCTTCGGCATGACAGTGATACACATAACTTGTTTTTGCTCCATGTAGCGCTTGGTTCCGTGTGTTTCCAGGATCCCCAAGTAGAAGATTAGATCAGAGCGTTTGTGTGAAACAGAGGATTGGTAGTAGCACATCCCTGTTCTAACAAATGATAACATAAAAATGTCTTTTCTCTGTTATTGAGTTATGCATAAGATACCTTTGCGTGTATGGTGACAAGAGACAGGTTATGGTGATGAGACACAGGTTGTTGTAATGAGACACAGGTTGTTGTAATGAGACACAGGTTAGTGTGATGAGAGACAGGTTATGGTGATGAGAGTTTATGGCGATGAGGCAAGTTATGGTGATGAGAGATTGTTTATGGTGCCCAATATTCTCACTTGAAATACTGAACTCGTTTCTCATAATGTACACAAATGTTTTCACATATGCAAGAGCTTATGATCATTTTTTTATTATGTAGTTCTAATTTTTATGTAAAAAGATGGATCAATATTTTTTTTCTCCTTTACCATATGTTTGAATATTAGTGGAAAAACTAGTACAGTGGAACCTCGAGATACATGTTTAATTCGTTCCAGCACTGAACTCGTATAGCGAATTTCTCGTATGTAGAACAAACATCCCCGTTAAATGCAAAATGAAAAAAAGCAATCAAGTCACAAGTGCACGAACGTGTAGATCTTCACGTTACTAGAGAACAAGGGACACTGATTCAAAAGGGGTGAATCCGGGTCGAGGCGGATCGAGAAACGCTCGTCACGTACACCCACCGCCTGGCTCGTGGCTCATTACGCAAGCCAATGATCGTATTTAGAGCAGAATTTTTCGCTCATACTTTCCTCGTATCCTGAATTTCTTGTATACAGAGCTGTTAGTATCTCGAGTTTCCACTGTATTATGCAAATGAATACAATATAACTTTCAAAAACTTAACGTTTACTTCTAAGCTGATTTAAATAGTTTCAGGTATTTTCATATACAGTGGTACCTCGACATACGAATGTCGTATCTTACGAATTATTTAACATACGAATGGTCATTTCGGTTAGATTTTTACTCATGGCAATCTAAACCAAAAAACATTCGTATGTTGAGAGGAAATCTAAACCAAATGACCATTCGTATGTTAAATAATTCGTAAGTTAGGACATTCGTATGTTGACGTACCACTGTGTCATTTGGTAGATTTTGATAGCTTGATAGATTCATATGACATTTGACTTAGTAATGATGAAAAGAATTGTAATTATATTTTGGCATGTAATGTTTTAGGCTAGAAATAACATGAAGAATTCTAATTAAATTATTGAGTATGATTTTTTGGGTTATTTTTTCATAAAATTAGAAAATAAAATATAACTTGTTTAACAATGTGCTGAAAAGTATTTCACATACATATGAAGACAAAGTCATCTGAAATAATGTTATCAACTTCTTTGGTATTGATATCTACAACTGTCCAGGATTCTGGGGGTTTGTTAGATATTTTTATCCAGTATTACTTGATTTTTGTAGTAGTATGGTAACGTGGTTTGTAATAGTACTGCTCTTTATGTGAATCAATTTGTTTTGGAAATTAGACTGAAACTTGGGTATTTGCTGTCATTTTAGAATATGTATCTCTTGAACACTAAGATAATAATAGGAACTTTTGCAGGTAACCAGCAGAGAAGTGGTGGCTGCCTTCATTGAGCGCATCAAGGAAATCAACCCAATTCTGAACTGTGTAGTGGAGACTAGGTTTGATGAAGCCCTCAAGGAAGCCGAGGCTATTGACAGCGAGTTGAGGTAATCGTGTTCTTGATTTACTTTATTACCCCATTTTATTAACTATGAGCAAATAATAATGAGTATCAACTCATTATTTCACCCAGGAAAAAGGCATAGGTGATGTTGGTATGCATTATGGAATAATTAAAAGTGTGAAAACTTTCTCTTATGTTAGAGTTTGTTCTTAAACTGTAAAGTAAGAGAAAGAGAAATTGTAATGCAAGAAAAAGTTTTACACTTCAAAATGATTTAATAATAAAAACCTTTCCAATGTCTATTTTTTAGTTGTTATGCATTGATGAGTTAATTCTTAAAGCTCCTGTATGTGCTTTATCTTGTAAGATGAAGTGCTGGACTACAGCTTTTGAGAGTAGCTGACTAGCCAGTTCTAAGATGAAGATGCTCAAAAATAGCATCAAGTGTTGAAAGACTTGCTGTTAAAACTGTAAGTTTCCTAGTAAGATAATGAATTTGGAATATTTAATGAATATGATGGAGATGCATTCTTGTTACTGTCAAGAATTTATTCAAACCTTTCTGATAAGTATGGGTCAATTAAATTATTGATTAATTCAATTTTTAAATGTCAATGTCAAAGTATCACTGCTGCAGTCCAGCGCTTTATTTAGCTGTGAATTTAAAGTTCTAGCCCACGGAAGAAAATATCTGTGGCTATTTATAGATTTTTTCAAGACTCAATGTAAAATTAACAAGATTAACAGCTAGAGTCTATGCTGGGAGCAGCACTACAGACACACCTCTCTAGTTCTGTCTTATCACACAAATGCTCCAAAGTTAGAGGAAAAATTTGTAGACATTCACACTGCTTAGGTCTGGCTTATTATCAGGTTTGTGTTCATGTCTAAAAATTTATCATTTTGCCAGTCTGCCTGATGATTTTATGTGTATAAAAAGTTTTCCTGTTATTTTTATTGTCTCAAATGGTGTGTAATTTGGGACTACTTATTATTGAGTGGCTTAAAGAATTTTAAAATAACCAATTTATTTCATGGAACTAATGTACTGGTAGTAGATTTGGATGAAAAACTCAGACGAAAAACATCCATGTAATCATTGCGATGAAAAGCTTCAATTTACTGTTACTACTTGTTGAGGGAACAATTACTGACTGCCTGCATTGATAGATTAATTGGTTTTGGTATTATTGTGCTTAATAGCTTCCTGCACTCGGCTTCCTTAATGTGAAGCAAGAAGTTGTGCCTGCTCTGTGACAGGCAGATAGCCTGCAGCAGCGGCAGCAGTATCTTTTGTCTGTACCTTGGAGTTAACCGAACTTGCAACACTTATCTCTACATTATCAGCTCAGTGTGAGATTAGATTGCCTCTTGCTCAAGGTTTGTCTTCAAATAATGTTTACTTTCAATACGTGTTAAGTTCCTTGCTTCAATTTAAAGTGTCATTTCTTCCATTATCCAAATTGCACACCAAATAAGGGGAGCTTAATATGCTTTGCATGTTGTAGACTAGCAAACAGTAATCAAATATTTTACAAACAATAATTTTATGAAATTTAGAGATTCCTGGATGGACATTGAAATTTTTATGTTTTATCCCATGTTTTGTTCTTGATAATGTAATTTTAAGGGGCTTTGTAGTCTCATGGATTATTAATACATTGAACAATGCTGAATGGACATTAGTGAGAGTGCATGATGCAAATCATATAGTAAATGTTAGTCGGAGTGTTCCTTAGTAGTGTTGTATGTGACAGTGGCATGAGTTGTATAGGGGTTTGAGTTTGCTTAGTTGCGCAAATGCATCTCCATAAAAATGCCACTTAAGCCTTTAAGACGTCTTCAGCTCAAATAAACATAATTCTCATTAATTTGCAAACCTAGTGTCTATATCAATAACTCATTAACTCCAGACTGTTGGTGACCCACTCTAGGTGACGGGTTCTGTAGGTGACACACTCTTACACTTGTCTACACTGCACTTTTGTGTTGGAAGCAACTATCAGTATAAATGTTGATTGCTAATGATAAGACAGTGATAGCTATACAGGGTGTCTCAAAAAAATGTACTCACACTTCGAATGACGAGAGATCCTTTATTTATGAACATACAGTGAAATAGAATAGCTTCGAATACAGAAGACAAATGTGATTAAAGAATCATGTTGGCAAATGTTCGAATTGATGACCATTATTGTCCAGACAACGCTGATAACGCACACCAAGGGATAACGTATGTTAGCAACGGTTAAAGGGTGAGTACACTTTTTTGAGACATCCTGTATAAATGATGAGTGGGGTAATGATAGGACAATGATAGCTATATCAATGATGAGTGGGGCAATGATAGGACAGTGATAGTTATACATATGATGAGTGGGGCAAAGAGAGCACAATGATAGCTATATAAATGATGACGATGACAATGATAGAACAATGATAGTTGTATAAATGAGTATGACAATGACAGCTGTATGAATGATGAATGTGACAATCATATGATAGTGGTAGCTTTAAGATGGTCACGACAACTTTTGTTCAACTGCGATAATGCTAATTCTATTTTTATATAGCTATTGTTTAACGAATACTTCTTTATTTATTTTCACTAATTTATTAAAACTGTGTACATGATACTAATAGTGTTCATTCTCATTCAGCAACACCTCCAAAGATAAGGACACACTGAAGAGAGAAACTCCCTTCCTCGGTGTTCCATTCTCAATGAAAGAGTGCGTCCAAGTCAAGGGTAAGTGTTGCAATCACCACTCAATCCATCCCTTCAGTCATCACTTGGTTTTAGTGCCACATTCTTCGTCTGTGTTAAATGTTATTCTGTTGCAATTTTTTTCTTTATTCGACAGTGTATTCTCCGAGACTTTTTCTGACTTCTGTATCCACGGTGTAGAGCGCTTGTCTCCAACCTAAGTTTAAGGCTTAGTATTCACTCTGAGTGTGTACTGAGCATGTACGTGTACTCGTAGTATGTGATTTTATTTGTGTGTTCACTGGGTATGTATGTGTACTTCCGCTGTAAACCCATGACTGCCATGCAGGGTTCCGGCAGACGTCAGGCCTGTACGCGAGGCGTAACTTTGTGGCAGAGGAGGACGCAGACGTGGTGCGCCTCCTGAGACAGGCGGGTGGCATCCTCCTGTGTACCACCAACGTGCCTGAGCTCTGCATGTGGTGGGAGACAGATAACTATGTCTACGGCCGCTCCAACAACCCCTACAACACCAATTGCATCACCGGCGGCTCTTCAGGCGGAGAAGTGAGGAGCATTGTAGTGCTGCGAATTTGTTCCGAGTAGTCATTGGGAAATTTGTTCATTCTAGCCGAAAATTTGTGTTTTAGTTAAAACTTTGTTCTTTCTAAGTATTGTTGTCTCTGCTGTGCATGCGAAGATCAGGACTGGGTATGAACTTGTATTTTGTAATTGAAAAGTAAATTTTTTATTATGACTTGTCTAGTTTTTAAATAGCAAGCTCGACCACTAACAGTGGTTCATAAGTTGTCCCTTACTGACCTGTAGGCAAGAATTGTGTGCTGACAAAGTGTTGTCTATCGTGTAGGGTTCCATACACTCTTCGAAGATGTAAAGAGCTTCTCTATCAATACTAAGCTCATTAAATCTTTTTGCCTTGCGTTTAACATAATGAACGGCAAAAATCTCTGAAGCAAAGGTACCAAGTTATTTCTTCTTCTGAAATTAGTATATTCCTTTTATACACAGCTACCGTTCTGATCGAGGGGAAGAACGCTAGTGCGAAGTATTATTCGTTATTATTGTCTAATGTCATTGGAATCCAGTAAGTTTCAATTAGACTCCTCCGATAGTAGTCTCGAGGCTCTAGTGCTTTACGGTTAGGGCAGAAAATGTGCTGTCAGTACATAGTTGTTCGTGCTGTGCGTGTAGAGCCGAGGGAATTGGCGCTCTTCCCTTAGGAGAAAGTTTCCTATATTTGTTATCCGAGTTTTATACCAAGCTTCATGGGATTCCGAGACATTCATAAAAAAACGAACTATTTTGTAAGGGCACACTGTACTCTACATTTGTATGAAGAAACCAAAAGAGATTGTTATCATTAATATCAATCATCATGAGGAAGTTCATCGTGTAATTTTTATAAATCTGATGAAAACGCGAATTAGTACTATAGCGTTTGCAAATAGTTGGCAAAAAATCTGACTGTTCATAGCACGTGCGCGGAAATTGGAAATCATGAGGTATAGGTAGAAAATCTTATTAAATTTACGTCAGTAAAGATATATTTGGTTTTCTGTAATCGTTACCTCAGTCTTGTACCAAATTTCATGTTATTCTGAAATGTTGAGCACAAACCACAAAAAATTGTGTAGGGAAATTTTGTAAAGATCTGCTTAACATTTTTATCAAGAAATAGAAAAAATTATTTCTTCCCAGTTGGGACCATAGCATATATTGGGTATTAGTATGAGAAAAACGTAAAGGATAGTGTAGAATTGTTGAATAACTGACAAAAAATGTAAGCATCCTACCAGATATACGGTAGGTGTTAATTATGAATCATGAATACAATACCCGATCAAATATGCTTCAGTGAAGTAATTTTTCATTTTCTATGGTTGTGAACCGAGTTTTTCATACCAAACTTTACGCGATTCCAACGCATTAACTGAAAAACGCTAACTATTTTGTTAGGGGATAAATGCCACTTTGCATTTTTCTAAGCGATCTAAGCAGTTTAAATGAATAATTTTGAATATTTCTGGGAATCTTAGCATGCGTTGAGTACGAATATGAAAAAAATGTGATCAAATATTGTATAAATTGTAGTTCATTGACAAGAAATCCAGTACAGCATATCAGATACAAGAAGAGTGTAAATGATGAAGTTTAATACAAGATGCGATCAAGACACCAGTAATGACATTTTTTATTGTTTTCAATAATTGGCTACTTTCCTGTTCTGGGAGAATGCCAAGAAACGATTTAGTTTTTTATAAATGTTTTTTTTTAGATTTATATTGAATTAGTTGTTTCAAGTTAAAATTTGTGTATTTAACTCATTTATTAGTATTTATTTGTTTAAGATTTATTCCGTGGAGTTTTGATATTTCTTGGAGCATCCTCACATGACTCATCATGTGCAAATTGAGAATTCAATTCTGTGAGCAATAATATCATGAACCTCTTGTTAAGACAGGAATTATCTTCATTTAGGTCCATGTCAGATGCTGTTTGTACTAGCATGGCCCGTAACCTTAGCACCTCAATAGTCTAGTGAGCACTTCTCCGAGTTACTCAGATTGGCTGATTTGGTCCGTAGATCCAAACTCCCTTTCCTTCCGTGTACATTGCCGTGGAAAATGTTTACCGACCTTGCCTGGAGCAACCATATTTTAAAAAGTTGTTTCTCCATTGTTAGATGAATTGATACACGTTTCCTGTGCAGCAGTTTATGTACTTCGTACCTATGTAAATTTAATATTTATGTATAAAATTATATTTTTCCAAGTCTTTTTTCCTCCTAGCCAAAAAATTTCGATGTAACGCAACAAATTATGCTGCAGTAGTGTCAAAGATCTGCCTCATAACTCGTACTCGCTTCTTGATGTTGAAATGTTATGCACTTCTATATTATTTACATGAGTGTTCTTTTCGTAGACATCTGTTATTAGTGCTTTTAGAAAGTTGCTCAATTATTATCTATACATGTGTAGAAACCTTCACACACGTCTGATGGTAGCTGCGTTGCAGGCGTGTGTGCAGGCTGCGTGTGGGGCTCCTATGGGCGTGGGCTCTGATATCGGGGGCTCCATCCGCATGCCCGCCTTCTTCAACGGCATCTTCGGCCACAAGGGATCTATGGGTAGCTAGAGGGAATTAGGGGAAGGTCAGGAGCAGCTAGATAAAAGTATGGGAAGGTTTAGAGGAGGTAAAATGAAGTAGGGGAACATTAGGAGACAAAAGAAAGTAGGGAAAGGTCAGGAGGAGGTAAACAAAAGTATGGAAATGTCAAAAGAGAGTAGAATTAAGTAGGGGAACGTTAGGAGACAAAAGGAATTAGGAGCAGCTCATGAGGGGTGAGAGAAAGTAGGGGAAGGTTAGAAAAGGTGATGAAATTTTGGGAAGGTTAAGAGGGGTAGAGGAAAATAGGAGAAAAGTAGGACGGGGTTGAAGGAAGAAGGAGAGGTTAGAAGAAGTAGAAGGAAATGGGAACAAGGTGGTATGGAAGTAGTTGGCAGTAAATGAATTCCAAGTATTATTGAGGGAATTAGAATAAATCATTCCATGTTCATGTTTTGGTAACAGTAATCATATTATTCATTTGATTAAGTTCATAATGGACCTGGTCTCCAATGTCTATTGGACTAACGTGATGAATTTTCTTAGTTTAGTTTTTACTATTAAATTTTAAATTCTAAAATTAGGTAGGCCCAACTTAATTTAGTTTTCTGCGAGAAGAGAGCCAATGGATCACGTCTCTGTGATGCAAGCGTCAGTAGTTTGGCATTAGAGTTGTGTAGTGCACTGCAGAGCACGGCGGGGTGACGTCACGTATCCTCCATCACTGAGTCGCTGAGTACCGCCCTGGCAGCTCTCATGCTGGTTGTTACGCCATTCAACAATGGGTCTGTGCTGAACATGATACTGTATTGTGGAGTATGCTGAACATTGATGCTGCAGTGTGGAGTATGCTAAACATGATATTGCAGTGTTGAGCATGCTGAATAACATGGTCATGTTTGGGTATTAAGGAGTGCTTACAAAATTTTAGGTTCTGCTCATGAAACTTGTGGTATCAGAATTTCTAGGAACTTATTCCCAGTAATACCGATAGCTTTTACCCTCTATGGATAGGTAATTTGTTATGTGTTTATATGTAGACTTTTTTACATGCTCCCTTAGATTTTGTTTGAAATCTTCAGGTTAGCGGGCTGACTTTCTTCAGCACGACTTATGGGCTTAGCGCTTCTTGTGAATTAGACGAGCTTTCTGCATCATATTCAACTGCATTGGTTGTGAAAATCTGTTCAAGCTTTAGTTGATTGCTACGTTTACCTTGACAGGCTTTATTTCCTCTTGTTTCTTGTGAGTGTTGCCGACGCGGACTCCCCTGCCTCTTGCACTAGTGTATATGATTCTGTTCGCGTCTCCATTTCTTCATCACAATATTGGTTAGATGGGCTGCATGTGTTAGTTGCTACCACAGCACACTGGTGTGTCTGTGTCATACTTATTAAGCAGCGCTGAATTTATTCTGCGACATTTCCTTGTTACTCGTGGCCTTTGTGTGCTTGGAGGAGTGATTTAAGGAATGAAGACCAGTGATGATATCAGATGTTAGTCAATAGCGTTTTCACTTGTATTTATGGTGGCTTAGTGCTCAAAAATAATAAACTCGCAGAGGGCCGTAAGTATGAAGTCATTCGTTCTGATCTCCGACACAGGTATCGTTAGCTGCGAGGGTCAGGTACCTATGGCAACAGGCAATCTGCTGAAGATGCTCTCTACAGGCCCCATGTGCAAGCATGCAGCGGACCTGCGGCCCATGCTCCGGGTACTGGCGGCGAACAATGCCCCCCTGCTGGACATCGATACTAAAGTAAGCGACGTTGTTGGTGTTGAGGCTTGAGAGACGTGTACCAGCTCAGTGGCCAGAGTAAACGTGACTGTGCTGGGTCTGCCACACCGGCCCTCGTTCCTTCCGATATATCGACGACTGGCTTGTTGCTTTATCTCGTATGCCTGTTCGTACTAGAACATAACGTGAATTATGGCAACGAGAGCTACAATCCAATACGGCGTACTGAGAGAGCATTTTCCCTGTATATGCGCCGCGTTACCATGTATTCAGCTGCAAGAGCAAAATAACTAGTACTACGCTCGGTTCACAAGCTACGAACGGATCGCTCTAGAGCGGAACATGAATTCATAGGATTTATGGGCGCTCGTTCATAACGGCGAGTTGCATTAAGTCGAAATGCTGTAAACTGGGGACTCCCTGTACACTGCATTTTCAAGTGTATCAAAACTTGAGATCTCGCTCAACGCTTCAGTTAGGACATCAAGTCGTAGACACCTGAAGTGAGCCGAGAGATGTTTTTTGAAACTTTTTAACTCGGTGGCTATTTTTTCTATACCCTTATCTGCAGGGGCCGTTCATCAAATTACTGGAATAATAATTACTTAGCTGAAAATAACGATTGTCCCATGTATGAAATGATCCAAACATCATCCAATGCCGCAAACTCTCTGCCAAACCCTGAGCAGCTTGTGCGCATCAATCCTTGTAGACCTTCGACATTGTTCACAATCCGTAATTGTAGTATGGCAGATGTGCAGAAGTAATGAAATAAAATATGGCAAAAAACAAGTCGTTTAGTCTGTTCTTGGGTTACAACCCATGTCCAATGTCGTCTAAAATTGAGGCATCAATCATGTACCTGCACCTCAATCACACACAGGCACCAGGAAAAAACAAGGGTAACGGTTATACTCTGTCATCAATTGTAGCATGGCGGAAGTCGTTGTAATCGTAATGTGGCGATAGTATTGTAAAAGTATTATTGCTTGCGAAATAAGTTCGTTGAAAAGAGTTTACAATTTATTACAAAGGCTTGCAATGCTTCATGCTTTGCTCGCTTCACATTTTTCCAGTCTTACGTCTTGATTAATTATTGGTGTGCTAGTAGACCCACACGTGAAAATTCACGTGGTTTTTACTGAATTTTTTCGTTTGATCTGCCAGTGGACGCGGGCTTTGCGAAGGAGTTTCCACGTTGAAGAATGTGCCTTTGGTATACACAATAAAATACTTACAATACATGTATACCCGTTCCATTGAGACGTCATTACTTAGCACAAGATAAACAGTTTATTTCAGCATGCAATATTTCAATATACGAGCATATATTGCAGAAACTATATTTGCCATCTAATTCAGGGATGAAATTTCATGTTATTCAGTAGACGAATTTTCTCCTATTTTAATCCTTGAGAGTGTGAGAAAGAGAGACGGACCAAACAAGCAAGCAAGCAACAAACTGTATTACATTGTAGGATATTTTACGCAAGTGAATATCTGGGTTGGAGTTTAGAACTCCTGTCTAAGTCTGATTTGTTGATCACGTCATAATTTGAGAAAGTAAGTTTGAACCTCTTCATGAATGAATATACCATTTTAGCGTAAGCTGCAAAATTATTCCTTTCTGCTGATCTCCAATGCTAGAATGAAAACCTTACATTTTCATTTTTCAAATGTAAGATAATTTTTATTTCCTTCTCATGAAAGTGAATGAGGAAAGTTAACCATGTAGCATCAATGTGCTCTTCAGTGTTTTTCTTACTCGTTTTATTAAAGCAGTGATAGGGATGAATGATGAAATTACTTCATCAGATGGAATGGAATGCTGCGCTACCAGCTCTGCTCTGTAACTCTTAATAGTTTATTCGCGATGTATGACGTCTGTAACTCGGCTCTTTCTCCTGTACTTCGACGATGAGCTTACGATATAATTATTGTGCAGGTAAGACTGCAAGACGTGCGCGTGTTGCTTACATTCTAATTGCTGAGCAGGTGAGGCTGCAAGACATGCGTGTGTTCTACATAGAGGATGACGGTGGATCTTGTTTCACTACTCCCGTGCAAGGAGAGCTGAGGGCAGCGATGAGGGCGGTTGTCAGCCACCTTCATCTCGGCCACAAAGTCACTGCTAAGAAGGTAGGTTGATGGACTGTCCAGGATGTTAACGTTTAAGTCATGCTACTCTTGCGTTTAGTTAATGTCACGGTAAATCTTAAGAAATGAAAGATCCTTGCTCTACTACACTTTATATCATAATTGTCACGTGAGTTATTTCAGTTAGATGGTCGAAAACGCTTCTGGGTTACTGTGATCTCGATACGGTAAACTTGAATTTTTTACAAATTTAAAACCCCAGGGATTAAATTGAAGCAAGCTGTCTTTCTCTTTATTTATGAAACTTTGTGCTCTACGGAGGATTTGGATCACTCCTGAATTTTTCCCAGGTTAGGGAGGGGAAAGTATGCTGGTAGTGCCTGTCCTCGTCAGTGTACCTTTAGAATTCGCGCTACTCAGTAGCAGCCCTAATTGGAATACTTCCTGCATAATCAGCGTTATTTAATGCAAGAGGCTGTTGCGAGTTTAGTTTTGTAGTTCGTTAGGCCCTGTCTTCTTTTATTTACTTCATTTTCTCGTGCGGGAGGTCTGCATTCTGTACAACCGCCTTCTTGCACAAGCGTCCTCGATACTCCATCTGCTCATTACATTCTTCAATTTTCATCTTGATGGATGCTCCTCGGCACAGTTGAAAGATTTTTATTTAAATTCGCTGTAAATAATAATATTTGAAGAATTTTCACATTGCTGGAGTCTGATAAACTCCTGCCTACCTGTGTTGCAGTGTGGCGGTGAGAGAACCTGTCGTGTTGAACTGCTGTCAGGGGACTGTAAAAAGATAATGTACCTTACAGAGCCCAAGTTCTGCTTTACATAGCGCAAACTCTGAATTGCCTTATTACAATGTTAAGAATGTAATTAAGCCATGCCTGCCGTGACAGCTGGAGCTGAAGGAGCTGAGGAACGTCTACCCGATGTACATGGCCATGATGGGCGAAGAGAAGGAGGCTCCTAAGTTTTCTGAACAACTCGCCAATGGTAAGGTGAGTATTTCGTGTGTTCCAGTCCGCTGTCCCTGTTGTACCACCATGTCTTGGTCGCTAAGACCTGTACTCTGATGTCAATCACATATGTCATTCATGCGTTAACAGTTGAAATTGTAGTTTATTTCCATGGTTTAATGTGTGCGTCAATAACATGTTCCTCTACATGGGCCTACAATTGTGCTTGTTTTTGGCGTGTGCTTGAAATAAAACACCTCAAACGTACAGAACATTTACCTCTTAACTTATCTGAGTCAAATTTTACTGATCGTGATGAGTGAGATGAGTTTTCTGTTTATGGTACTGCGGTCTTCCTGTAATTACGGGGTAAAATATCATATAATTATTGTTGGCGGCTTTCAAATTGTGCACTAATCAAAATTGTTTATTTATTCCGATCGAAGGAACTCAACCTGCATCTGTTGGTACCTTGCAGATAAAAACCATTATGATACCAGCAGTCTGTCTACGCATCATCTTACCGACCTGCAGTAGGCCGAAATTTCATTCCTGCGACATAAAGCTGGACTGAAAAATGCCATTGTCAAGGCCCTTTTCAAGTGATCTAATGCAAAAACTTGAAAAGTGTATGAACTAGCTCAAAAACCATGGGTGTTTTGTATGGGTGATAGAGAGTTCTACATTGGTTATGCATAGACAGTAGCGAAATTACGTTATTAATGTTGTTTGTTGCAGGGCTCAGTGTCGGTGTGGTGGGAGACCCTCAAGTTGCTAGTGGGCCAGACGAAGCACACGGTGCCTGCCCTCTTGCTTGCTACTCTAGAGGCGAGCAATAACAATGACGCTGCAGTGGCCATCCAACTGCAACGCGCTGCCGCCCTCAGGGAGAAGCTCAAGGTGGGGGGTCTTTTCCCTACCAAACATTTATTTATTCTAAGTTATTCACAATATATAATTGATAAAAAATCAATTTAATGTGCATCGGCATTATTTTCTTATGAAGGAAGAATCTCTAGACATATTGGTCTCATTCATGCTTTAGGGTGCGACAGATCTGGCTGTGTGCTTCTGCCCTAAAACTAATAATTAAGTTCTCCCGCATCCACACTTCTTAAGAGAGGTTGCTAGGGGCTAGATTGGTTTAAGTCTCATCAGAATTATGTTGAAGATTTAGTCGCCCACACTCATTCTCCATTCATTTGACCCTCCCTGCAATCCTTATGACGTACGTCAATCACGCAGCACTGTATCACCTTACATTCTTGCAAATTTCGTTTCATCGTTAAACAAGCGCTAGGCGCTAGCGTTTCGCTAGGAAAAAATTTTTGGTCCTTTCAATGGTTTTTCTTCGATATGCTGATTTGAGTGCATAAGCGTTCATTACAATACCCATGTTGTACTGTAGATTGTATAATAGAGACATCTCCTGCCATCCCTAAGTAAGGGAGTGGCGGGAAACGAGTCTCATTCATGTGCGAGTGTACATATTTTGACGTGTCCCTACGATAGTAAATGTTACTCTTAGTATATTATTTAAAGCCAAGAATCATCTTCTTGGAAATTCTTGAATATTTTTTCAATGTGAGGATTCTGTACCGATTGTTTGGTTTGTCCCTCGTATAATGGAAGATGTTGGGGTAAACATCGTGATTGTGCACCGTCTAGCAGGACAAGTAAACGAGAGAATTAGGTATAGAAACAGTGATCTAATAATTGAGGGAAATGACGATATATTGCATCTGCCAGAAAGAACCGTGCGAAAATAATTACAGAGGTTGTATTCAAGTCGGAAAAATATGGGGAAAGATTCTCTTAGTGATCCTATATCGTCGGGAATATGCTGAGTAAATGCCCTGAGAGGTAGACCACATCTGACACGTGGAATGACGCTAGTATAAAGCGAGGCTACTGCATGACTGTGATAAACGAGTATTCCAAGTGTAAATACACTGGGACAACTGCAATATCAGCCGGCATGGCTTGACTTTGACTCGGGAGGTTGTAAGATAACATCGTTGGGGGTGAACAGAGTTTGAAAAACTCCAGTTGGTTTTGCTTGCAGGAAATACTTGGCAATGACGGAGTGCTGCTGTACCCCAGCCACCCAACGGTCGCCCCTTACCACCACCAGCCGTTGTTCCGCAGCCTGAACTTCGTTTACACAGCCCTGTTCAACATTACGTATCTTCCCGTGACGCAGTGTCCTCTGGGCCTCAGCAAGGCTGGTCTGCCCATGGGTCTTCAGGTGACTCCTGAGCGTAGCATGTCCGGTATTCAGCTGCTCGATTGATGCGAGGAGCGGTAGAATTTAGAACTTATGTATAGATTATATCTACGCGGCATTTATTGAAAGGGTTGAATGTATTAATACACAGTCAAGATCCGCTCATGCTGAGAACAGCTTTTTCTTTACATGTTACATAAACTTTTTAGACGAAGGGCGGTAGTTTAGTAATGTGCATCATACCGAGGGATGAGATCTGATGTCATCGGCGCGAACATTCGAATAAATTGTTTTAAAACACTTGCATTCAGAGGGTCAGAAAATTGCATCAAGTTTTGATTGAACGATTGTACTCGGCAACGTCGAATTCATTAGTTATTCTCTCTGTTGGACATCATGCTACATTTCAGCTACGTGAAATGATTGAAGTGTTCAGAAAATTATCAACAGATATAATAAAAAGAAGGTTAAAGTTGTCTCAAAGAAAGTCAAAGTGTTATAGTATCCTCTCTTTGCTTGTTTCAAGATAAGAATTATGCTTTTTTCTCCCTCCTCTTGTGGCTGTTTGTTTATGAACTTTAAACTTTCCTGAAATTGAAATAATATTCCAGTAATTCTGCTTTAATTTATATATTTTGTTATTTTCAAATTTTGAAGCTACTTTTTTGCCTGTATTTACAGTGCTTTGTATTCTTAGAGGACAATGAAACTATTACTTATAGAAGTGATGTGGTTGGGGATGTATTAATACTTTAAGAATTTCGAAAGCAAGGAATCTTTCGCGTAGTTCAATTCTACCCTTTTTTTAACTCAAAAAAGAACGCACGTTTACTGCAAAAATTTTAAGTGTACAACGTTGCGTTACTGATAGCAAATACCAATAGCACTGACCGCGTTAGTTTAACTTTAATGTAATGAAAAGACGAGTGTTTCTTGTGTGGTACGTATTATTACTAACAGTATTGTTGTATCTCTACTAAACGCCACGACATATTGTGCAGATTGTCGCCAACAACAGAAAGGATCACTTGTGTTTGTCAGTCGCGGAGGAACTGGAGAAGGCATTCGGTGGCTGGGTCTGCCCTTCTGTGGTTGAGTGATGAGTCTCCGCTCGCTGGTCGCAGCGAACCGGATATTTTGACCGATTTTGGCTGTCCAAGTATTACAGCTCTTTGACTTATGCTATCCAGATGTTTGGAATCTGTAATCTCTACTCTGCAGACATTAGCATAATGCAGCCTGCTCTCTGAACATAACAAGACATTGTTCTTTAAGATGCGGATAATTTTTACATAAATTTTGACCGTAGGAACACATCTTACATTCGTTGCGAGGTGAACATAACTGCCCACACACCAATGACGCTGGCATGAAATTTTACTCCTATGTCCGTGCTTAGAAGATATTTCCTCACATAATATAAATTGAGAAATGGCCACTTACGTGCCGGTAGGAAATCGTGCCAGTGTCGTGGACTGAAGGCAGATATTCCAAAATGTAAACTGTTCCCCTTCATTTTTTGATGTTCCTAGCAGCCTGCGATGCCGGGAGCCGCTTGAGCACCAGGATGCATCCCTACAGTGGGTCATGTTGCGACTAACACACCAATGTCCTCGTTATTACTTCGTTCTGACTTACAGCATCTTGGCCGCATACACTGCAAAAAGCTCGTATCTTCATAAGTACTCTCTCCTGTTCTGAATACGTTTCACTGAACTGTAAAATGAGATTTTATTTTTGTTTCCATTCATTTCGAACTGTGTAATTTTGCAAAAATGCTGGTATTTTTTCGGAATAGTTTGTTGGAGTACATCAGCATCGAAGAAAATACTATCCTCTAATTAGGAAGTAGAAAAATCAGTTGTCACATAAGCCGAATGTAGCATTCATATTACTGACCTCAACTGTGTTCTTGCATGGCCGCACGTCATCTCGAACTTTATGTTGTCCTTAATTTTCTTTACTGCTCAGGTATAATTTTTAACGTACTGTACCAGTTATTTTTTGCCGCTCTCAATACAGAGGTCACCTCCAGGCTGTGTGACGACTCAGCTCCTTCGTCGTAGCTTCCACTCCCCTCGCTACAGGGGCGCCGTCAGCAACTCAGTTTAATGTTCTGCTGTGGACGTTATCTTCGTTTTGATCATTGTATTTTTGAACGTTATTGTAGATACCTTTGTCAACATTTATTTAAATATCTTGCTGCTTTTATTATTATATAAATTTTCGTATTCCAATATCAACGTTCGTTCCACGGCTTTTTATGCTGAGTTATAGTTTCATAATTTTATGTTCCCTTTAGTCCTATGTTGTTAGTGTTATACATTTTAAGTATTTCACCTACGTTTTTTATGCGTTTTTATGAAGCCATTTTTAATTTTATTACATTTTTAGCTATATGTATACGGTATTGAGGTCATCAAGGTCTTTTTTGGTCTTTGTGTACTTGGGAGTGAGCTTTTGTAAATTGACTTCTTATAAGTGGTTAACTTTCTGTCGAGCTCATGCTCTATCATCATCTCAAATCCTACTTGCTTCTCTCGTAACATTTTCCTTGAAGTGACAGTTATCGGCCTAAGCGCTGCTTCCCACCGGATGTGTCTACAGACCTCTGCATGGCGGTGCTAAGGAAATTCACTTTTTCTAAGATAACTTGTGTTGCAGCACACGGGACCGATGTGAGTAAACTAAGTGCCTTCGCTAGCATAATATTTGTGGTTATGGTTGAAAATACTTATAATTTTATCTTTTTACATGTATGATTTAACATATTACTTTAATGTTAAACGCTGTTGCTGTTCTTATCGTACAAGGAAAGGCCAATTTTAAATGTCATGGGTGTGATGTTTGTTATACTATCTTCACGTTTTTTCCTATTATACCAAAAACCAGGGCTGAAGGCGATTCAGTTTCCACCATGTAAGACCAAACGTGCGCACCCTGTTTTCTCTACTGCTAAGTCACTTACTCTGGGCATATGATTGTACATGAAGCTTGGCTGTGCTGCCAGTCGAGGTAATTTTAAATTTTACGAGATTGACATTAGATCTGTCATCAGGGTACGTAGAGGACGTGACTTGGATACTATATCCTATCATTCCACGTTTGCGGCGCTAGTTATATGAAGTTCACAAAGGACTTAATCTTTAATAGGTTGTTTTCTCGTGTCTTTTTTCTGTTTTGTAAATAACAGATATGTTTGTCGTCCTGGTGACTTGCTCTACATTCTTAGTTGCTTTCCAGTTTTCTTTTACTCTTTTCGATGCAAGATTTTCGTAATTAACTGCTACCGCTATCTTAAGTGTTGAGCCTGCAAGCCTTTTATGCGGAATGACTGTAGGCAAGCATCGTGCATGTGTTGTTATGCAGGCCAGAATCCGTGTTGCTGTGAAATCCCCAAGTGTGATGATAGGCCGGCTAGTCACGGTGCGTTAGTTTGTGTTGTCTTGCAGCACCTTTCAAAACTTTTGCATCTCCTCTACCCGGCACAGACGTCCGTCTCTATTAATCTCTCTGAATGAAGACTGATGTATTGCTACTTCCGGTCATAAGAGCTGGAGTGCGTTAGTATATGATTGAAAATTGCTTATGCTATCGCATCTGATTCAAAGACCTACACGAAGAACGGGGGTTTTTGAGATAAATTTCACTGCTGTTAGCGTGAACCGAAGTTCCGTACCATTCAATTTTATTTTTCTTGCTTAGGAACTCGAATGCTGCATGCGCCTATTATCATGAAAAAAAAATTATTGCCATTATACAAAATTCGTGAGGCTTTAATAGTCATTGTTTGAAAGTTCCTAAACAGTATTATTTTGTGTTATAGAAATAATAGATTTCGTGGCTGCACACATGCATAGCTCCCCGATATGATACCTCTGAACTTATGAAGAAATTTTAGTCCGTCCGGCGACTATCTACATGACCCATCACTTTTGGTAAACTGGAATATCCACGTGTTATTTCGGCGAAGTGTTCTCTGTAGTCTGTGCAGCTTGCGAGCTCTTCCGCGCTGTTCCGGGCAAGTCCACGCTTCTTCCGCGACATGAATAAGAAGCTTAGAACCGTGGCGATTTATTGTAGGTGGGTAATACATTATTGAGCGCATCTGTTTGATGCAAGTTTTCATCTCTAATTTTATGGCACTGTAGTAAGTAGTTTTATGTGTTTTGATGTTCTCCAACGCGATTGATATTGTCCACTTGCATATTGGTGAACTTTATCCAGCGCGTTGAAATATGAATGTAGCGATGTCCATGCTCTTAAACGATGGAAGAAATTTGATAAATGATTTAACCTTAGCAAGAGTGTGACCATGTAGCTACAGACATTTGTCTCTATTAATGCTGTTGTTGATTAATGTGGGTAAAATATTTGTAAGAGCTTGTAATAATCGAATAAAAGTCATTTTCGGAATTTAATTGTGTTAAAGCTGAACATCTTACCTATTTTTTACACTCGAGTAAAAATAAGTCAATGAACATGAAAAAGCGTCTTGCATTGCATTAGACAGTAAACAAACTACCCACGTTAAAGCTTATTCAGAAGCGACACGTAGTTGCCTGAATGTCGACCGGCATCTACGCCAGTCAAGATTGCGTCAGTACATCACAGATTAAGCTGTCGAAACGGCTGGTGTCCTGACAGGTCAGGATATATAATAAATATAAATAAATTGGAATTTGTATTAGAGGAAAAAGGGACAGAGAGACAGTTGCTGGCTGGCAATATTGAGACGCTTTAGCCACAGCGCGCCGCCAGGCGTCATGTGGTCCTTCCCGCCAACCACCAAAGGAACACGTATTCAATATCGTTCTCAAAAACAGTGTTAAGTCCACACCAAATCAAAAAATGTAAGATATTGTGTAAAGCATAAAACGTGATCGTGTGTATACTTAACTCTATAAGTCCGTCGATATCAGCATTATGCTAATTGTGTATTATCATAACTGTAAAAATGCAGTCATAGCCTATGCAGACAGGAGGCCAACCGTGATATCCATATGTGACACTGAGGAATGCTCAAGGTGCTAGAGTCAATTAATATAATATTCTGTCGCCAGTCATAGCTGTAGAATTAGTGTAATACTGACAAGTATCAGTATAGGCATTTCATTGAGCCAGGAAGTTATCTCATCAGTGTGTTTGTGATGAATTAAATGTCCATTCTTTCCTGCTCAATAGAGTCCTGGTCATACAGTAAGATACCAAAAAGCATTCTACATGCATAGTCAATTCATTGATTTAACTGTTACTCATTCACAAGAAATGTAACATTCAGTATAGAATGTAGAAAATGTTTCTGGTCTACAGCAGCATTACTATGTGTTCAATGTAGTTGCAAAAGGTTCTCACACCACTCAACATTAGGAAGAAAAGTTCCTTAGACAATTTTGTGTTCTTTATTGAGTGTTTTAAGTCTATGATTTTTCTACATCAGGAAGAAAAGTTCCTTAGACAAATTTGTGTTCTTTATTGAGTGCGCTCTAAGTGTAGGATTTTTCTGTGTAACAGTGTCTAATGTAGGCAAATGATTTCTGGTCTACAGCAGCATTATAATGTGTTCAATGTAGGTATAAAAGGTTTTCACACCACCCAACATTGAAAGAAAGTTCCTCACACAAATTTTATATTTTTAATTCAGTGTGCTCAAGTGTATGATTTTTTGCACAACAAACAGTGCCTGTTGCTAAATACAGGTAGCCATTTCTTTTTTTCTTTTGTGATGCTGAATTGCAGCAGTAATGTTTTCTAAGCAATACTCGTGCTTTGATGTCTCGATCATAATAGTGCACTGTATTTTTGAGTAAGAAGTTTGCAAGGCAATTCCCTTTTGTGTAGAGACACTCGGGCATTTAAATGTGATGTACAAGATATTTTTTCTTTAACACTAAGGTTGGTAAACCTCAAGTTATTTATACCTGCACCGTCAGTTATCCAGATGCTTTCCTTTCTAAAGGAATTATATTTAGGCTGGTACTGTTGCAAAAGGAAATTATATTTGTTTGTACAAGTGGCAGCAACTTGTTATTTGAGCTGCAACTGTGAGATAAAAACCACTACCACAGTTCAGTGTAGCTTCCAGTGTTTTCAGTCAGCCTCAATGGCCAGTATTGTGTTTGAGCTACATTCTAGTGTATGCACATTGAAAAGATAATCATGTGTGCCATTTCAGACGCCAGTACTATGTCAAAGTATTTAATTTTAAGTTAAATAATTAGTTCTGTAAACTTAATTTGTGATTTGTTCTCACATCACGGCGTTTCAATAAAGCCAACTTCAAAAAAAAAAAGCCAACTTCCAAAAAAAGTTGAGAACGATATTGAATACGTGTTCCTTTGGTGGTTGGCGGGAAGGACCAAACGACGCCTGGCGGCGCGCTGTGGCTAAAACCAGCCGGCGACTATCCCTCTGTCCCTTTTTCCTCTAATACATATTCCAATTTATTTATATTTATAATATATCCTGACCTGTCAGGACAGCTGGTATCGTCAAGGACAAATAGACTGTAGATAAACAGAATCTGACTGACACAGTTTTTGTCTGGCACCACAAAACACCTTAGTTCATTAATCTACTCCAACCTCTGCAAATGTTCTGTTGGGTCCGGGATCCCATACGGCGAGTACTGAGAACGCAATCAAAATGCGAAGAGCAATGAACATCTATGTAGAACCAACGATTATAAGTTGATATGGAATACATCAATTACACAATAACAACTCATAATACCATAACATAATTCACTGTAGAATAAATTTACTTGAAGAATTATACCAAAACCCAAAACAAAATCTAGAAAATCAAAACTGGCCTTTCATGTTCTTACTTGGACTAAAAGAACACTGCAGAGATGGACTGGCTGCGCAGCAATTTATAAAAATTACAATTAAACTTGCCCACTGAATTTTAGCGAACGTGCCAGTGTTTGAAGTTGGAGTTCCACAAGAAGGTTCAGAATACATGAGGTGCGCCATGTAGCTAGTGACAGAGAGGGAGCCTCTCACTCTTCCTAGACAAAAAAGTTACCCATTCGTTATGAAGGGAAACTATGATTCATGTTCATTTTTAAACGACACACTTCTGTATTTCGAAGTGACAGGAACACGCAACACTTGTAATACATTTCAGCCAAATGAATTTTGTGCATTCGCTGAAGTGAATACGGATCTCCCTATTAACTTTATATATCAGTTAAAACACATATTAAAGGTTCTATCATTGTTTGACGACTACGACGCTACACACTTCAGCTCAAACATAATGATGCAGCAGACAACACTCCAGTAGGTCGCAAGCTTTGAAGCTCAGTTCAACACTTTTTGGATGGTCTTGATAACGAGACTCCTACCAAAAAATGCAAAACTTCTTTATGCAACAACAAATAAAAGCGGTTGAGTCCAATTTTTGAACAATCAAAGCACATGAGTCTAATGCACGACAATACCTAACAAAAATTCGACATTATAGCGCTCGCAGCAACATCATTGACAGAATGATGGAGCCATGGTGAAGCAAATTCAACACCTGCGAAATTTAAGATATGTGAAGTGTTTTGGTACTGAAACATAGGAGAGTTCAGACACTAAAAAAACAAAGGCGTATGTAGCCAGTGATACGTAGTTTGTGTACACGAGTACACTCGTGTACGTCCTTAATGTTTTAGGTGACTACTAGTCACACACTAGACAGCAGCTAATCAATACTTGAAAATTGAAGGTCTAAGTCCAAACCGACCAAGAACTGTAGCCGTCTTCTCGTGAACGAGCTCCTAACTTCGACTCAGGCATAGCACCCTGGTACGCAGCGAGGGAGGGAGGAGGGCAGTTAGTTGAAGTATCACTGTTGGAACGGACAACACCTTCGTGCATAAACTGAGCACTTCGGAAGATTTCACTTCTATCATCCTTGATACAGCAAACAAGATCTTGTGAGACCAGAACACAAAAGTGATTATCTGAGAGGTTACAACACAATAGAGCACCCCGGACTCTTCACTAACATTTTTGAGGAAACTCACGGTAGTTTCCTTCTACCACAGAATCTGAAAATATCGTATCGTATCGTTCGCTAATTTTTAACAAGTGACGATTATATGTTGCCTCCATTTATCTGAAAAGAGACAGTTCGACGTTTACATAAATTCCACGGATCTGTCTACGTCACATGACCCAACACGCTTATTCACCAATTATTCTTGGAGCACTTCGACTTTACATGAGCTTTCTATAACAATCATGTTCACGTTCTACTTCATTGTCGATAACAATTTGACAAAGACGTGTTTCACCATCTTTTTTGATACGGGAGGCAGCGTTCACCTTTTTCGTTGTCGTTCATTAGTTATCTGGCAGTCCAAATTGTCTCGAATTAGTTTCTCGGCATTTTCAATGCTCGCTTTTTGGTCATCAATTTTTAAAACGAAATCCACCCGACACCTTGCTCGTTCAGTCGTAATTTCGCAATCTAAATTCTTTCTGTGGTCACGTGTCATGGTCGCACTCTCGCCAGGCCCGCCGAGGCACGAACCTACGGGGTTGTATGGCGGGAAGGGAAGGGCTGAACGAAGGAGCAATTGACGGACGCGGTGGCGGAGGTTGGTAGTTATTGGGGCGCCTCACATCCTTGTAGACCATGGCAAGAAGCACGAAGAAACCGCCAATAATTTTCTCAACAAAATTGACTAGAATTTGGAAGGCTGGAGTAACGCGGTCGATCAGCCATCCAGCTTCGCGCATGAAGAGGAGGAAGAGGCGGGCGCTCTCTCGTATACAGTGCAGGCCACCCACCACCACCGACACCACCGCGAACACCACCATCCTGGCCACGAATTACTTCATTAGTGGCAGAGCACATACATTCATGACAGAGAACACTTTATTAGCGGCAGATAATGCTTCATCAGTGACAGAAAAACTTCGTCAGCGGCGGAGAATATATATTAATCGCAAAAAAAATGCATGATATATTTTTCAACACAAACATATCAGAACAAGCAAATCCTGGCTCACGCGTAGCAACATACTAACGCGTGTTCGCGTCAGTATTGCACACTGACACAACACGACTTAGATCTCCTCTGCCCACAAGACGCACTGGATTACAATTAAGCTCTAGAACTGAGTTACGTGTCTACTAAATAGTTTCCGTGGAAATTCCACGGTTTAGATTTAAAAATGTAAAATTATTATAAAGAAGAATGTATTCAACACTTACGATGAATTATTGTTTTAAATTAATATTTTTTATGAATATATAGAGCTTCCAGTCTGTATCTTACCTGCCGATAACCTTGCCGTGTAGAAGAAGGAGGCTAATAACGTGGAAAAATAACATTTTATAGTCATCGGGCACTTTGGTATCCACAATACAATGCTCATAATTCATGTCTACCCGTTCTGATTTCAATTCAATAATTTTCCTTCAGTAATAAACTGGAAGAAATGGGACTGACACACACAGATAGAGAAAGATACACTGTGTATTATATATGAGGCGTATCGTAACAGTGACGTGACACTCTGGGCAAAATCGGGATTATTATACCACTATCTGCGTCTCGACGTTAGCTATCCGGGGAAGTCATGGGAGAATAAAATCGAGGCGCGCAGTAAGGTCGAAAGTCCGTGTAAATACCATTACAATACGTCGCAGGAGACATGGAACTTCGGCGGACTTCTATGACATTATCACACTATCTCGTCTTACTTACCTTTTAAAGATACTTACCTTGGTATATAAACAAACAAACAATACCTTTGGGGGTCTCACGAAATTTTTCAGGTTCGGAATTTTTTTGCTATATTTTCTTACTCATTCACTATCCTCATCATTGCCGTTGGTCTATTATCGTACTATCTTGCATTACTTACCTTTTAAAGATACTTACCTTGGTGTATAAAGTAACAATCCATACCTTTGGGGGGTCACGTTATAGGTTTTCGAGGTGTTATTGCTATTTTTATGCAATGTGGTACACCAATTTGTTGTCCAGTATGAATTTTAATTGGATAAAGACGCAGTCATCGTTTCATATTTCAGAATGCATAAATAACAATTATTTCACATAAATAGGATGATTGCAGACATGCTCACGGTCATTTTAAGATAAATCCTAGCTTCCTAACTTAATTCATTGCAGACATCGGATTTTAAAAGTCGCAAAACTTATTTCTCTCACGGTTTCGTTTGTGGCGCTTACGTCACTATGTTACTATACGCCTCATATGTAGATGAGATCCTGGTTTTACGCCTAATACGAAACAAAGAATAGACAATTAGACGGACCTGATGGCATACGCGACGTTGGAAGGCTGGAGGGCGAGGGCGGCGTACTGCCCCAGGACCTCCCCAGTGAAGTTTCTCTTGACGGTGTCTGCGAGCTGCTGTCCTGCAAGACTCAAGCTCAGGGGCACGTCGCCAGCAGCAGCGGCTGCTGCTGCAGCGAGGCGCCGATTGCGGGCCGTGGGAGACTCTGCGTCACTCTCACCCACCGACCTGCACACAACACAACACACGGACACCAAGTTTCATTAAACAAATCAATCTGAACGGAATCCATTGACTTGTTCCTTAATTTATGGTGCTAACGCTGCTACAGTCGGAACGTCTTCAAACGTACACAAAAAATATAAATGACAAAATAATTATAATAAACATACCCGGAATTTCTCCTCAGATCAGGACGGCCGTTTCAAGCGAAGAGTATTATGGAGAAGACTTGCATTTATTACCTGTCTCTTATGGATGAATCATTGTAGGATAAGAAAGTAGAGCTTTACATTGAAGCGAGTCCATCATCCAGTCGACACGCTACCATCTTGTCGCACTTGCTGACCAGGAAGGCAAGTAGCTGAGTACTGTTGAAGTTTAACGATAATGGCAAAAACGAAATGAAGAGGCACCTGACGATGGAGACGTGGAGCTGGAGGCCGGTGAGAGGATGGCTGGAAACACGCAGCACCCTGAACCAGTAATGCTGTGGAGGGCGGGGCTCCCCTTCTAGCACCAGCCACAGCAGGTATCCTTGTACGGCACCCGGCGCTGCACAAAATCAAACATTGCTGCCCTTACTGAATTATAAACCAACAAAAATAAAATAAACCTACGAAGTCCTGACTTATCAAGTTCTATAAGTTGTTGTCAATCAACTTATAGAACCTGTAATGATTCCCAGTGGTCTTAAAATTAACCCAGCTCCGTATTACGAACTTTTGAATCAACCACTCTCATCTTAGCTTGAAACCCCGCCTTTGTCACTCCGGAAAAGATTGTGTTCATGCAAGACAATGCACCTTCGCATTCAGCCACAGCAACTAAGAAATATCTGGCTTCCTTGGGATTCAAATACATCAATTTGATGGGGGGGCCTCAAAATTGGAACCCAATAGAAAATTTTTGGTCCATTTTGAGAGAAATTTATGCTGATGATCGGCAATTTACTCCGAAACAAGATTTATGAAATACCATAGTAATCGCATTGAGAGGGATGTCATCGGCTACAATTAAAAAATTGACTGAATCAACAATTAATCGTGTTTTTGAAGTCATGAAGTGTAAAGGACGTTATATTAATAAATAGCCTTTATGTTTTGGTAAATCTGTTCACTGTTTATTTTAAATGATGTATATTTACATGTTTTACAATGTTGAATTTAGTACCACTTGTTTTTAATCCCTTTTGATGATGAATTCACGGATAAAATTATGGACTAATAACGCAGGTCGATATAAACACCAATTTTTAGAAAAAAGTGTTGTATCTTCCAATATACATTGTTAGCATTGTAAATAGCCCTCCTAAATCCTCGCTAAATTTTTATATATTTAAAAAAATAGTCATTTGATATATCCAAATATATTTTTATGTAATATTTTCAGCAATGTTACATTAGACTATTATCATGGGCCGCACTGTATAATACACAGTGTATCTCCATCTCTGTCTCCCTCCCTATCTGTGTGTGTCCGTCCCATTTCTTCCAATTTATTACCGAAGAAAAACTATTGAACTGACAGGACGAGTATACATGCATTATAAGCATTATATTGTGGATACCAGTTATTATCGTTCGTTTAACCACCGAAGCCACAACAAAAGCGATCTCAGCAGTGATACACGGTATCACTCAAGTTCCAGGGTCATGCATCTCTAAAGAAATGTGAGCAAGTGAGAAGGTTTCATTTCATTGAACTTTGTTCTGTATGATTGTAAATTGTATTGTATGAAGGAATTTTGAATAGAATAGAATAGAATGAGGCTATAGGAACGAACCTTCTGGCCCATTCTTGGGTCGGATAATTACTTCGATAATTATTCGGTTGTTTACCCAAGTCCCATGCCGTATTTCTAGCCGCGTCAACCATGTCGGCAGCGGGATTCGAACCCGGGTCTTTCCGCTCGCAAGCAGATTCGCTCACCAGTCGACCAAGCTGGTGATATTTATTTAGCAGCACTAGTGTTTACTTCTTCCACGAGGTTGGGATAAATGGTTTATTACCGGAATCTTTTTGCCAGTGTGGGAATTATTATCCCTTCCGGAGCCGAAGTGCTCGTGTGTTCGACTAGGTGATGGTGATATTTCCCTTTTGTTCGGGCATATTACAAGTTTGATATTGGGAGAACTTTGGTGCACTTTCTTAGCGGGGTTGTCAAATTTTTAATGAGTAGCCGGGTCTTCGGTGTCGTCGCTATCATACGCCGACGGTTGAAACTATCCAGAGTGTCACGCCTTCGGAATGTATATTTTGGTGCCTTCCCTTTTTCTTGTCGAGGTGAGTCTATAGTTGTTTGTCGGTGTGCAATTCTGCTTCGGGTGAGTGGAGTCTGTTTTTGCAGTTTGGTGTAAGGGGTTGCGTGAATTTCTTTTCAGTGAAGCAGTAGGCAGACAACCAGATGAGTCTACCTTTGGTACTTTCGTTGATGTCGTTAGAGTCACGGTTTCAGCTTGACTTATGGTCTCGGCGCCAACTTGATTTGTAGCCACGGTGTCCGCGTGATTTCTAGTAACGGCGTCAGTTTGATTTCTATCCCCCGTATTACTTTTAGCAAGGGTATTTCCTGTCTCTGGGGTTACAGCCACAATAGATATGGCGATTGCTTCTCTCTGCATATTCGTGTTCCCGGATAAAAGGCGTACAGTTCTGGGGTTTTAGAAGAGGTATTCACACTACCATCAGTACGCTTTGATAGTAAGTCTCACTGCTTGTAATACAGCACTGTACAGCCTTTCGTGGTCTGGGGATCTTCCCAAGACCTCTTGCAAGGCTTCTGAGTGGGGAAGTTTTTCTTTCGCTTGAGTGGCCAGTACTTCATTTTCTAGGGCGTGCTTGAGACACTTCCGGTTGTTCGAATAATGGTCTCGTCCACAGTGCAAACAGCCGACGGCATAATCGCAGTTAAATTCTTTACGACCTTTTTCCCATATCGAGTGCAAGTCTCAACTTCACTGTAGCAGTATTTTGCAATATGGCCATATCGTTGGCATCTAAAACACTGATTGCTGTGGTTCCTTATATTCTTCAACCACTTCATGGTGTCGTGATGCGAGCGAGATAGTCTGTGGAAGAATGTCTTTGAAAAGTACGTAAGTAGTAGTAATTAACTCCCCGTCATGCTTAATTTTTATTTGCCGAACATCAATCACTCCCTGGTCTTGTAATTGTCTCAGGTCGCCCTGTGAGGATCCACCAAAAGCTTCATCACATTCAAAGTGGGGTGTGGGGACACAACAAACAAGTTTCCAGCAAGGCGTGTTATATTGCACAGTTTTTTCGTTTGTTCTACTGAACGGGTAGTAAATAACAGTATGGTCTTTCCCCACTTAGATATTTTACTATTATCGCCTATTTGATTTTTGATGTACTTGTCAATTTGGATTACGTTCAGGTTTCTGGTAATGTCAAGTTTGAGAAATTCAAAGTTACGAACTTTATATAACAGAGTGTCGTGTCCTGCAATTCTGCGTTGTAGTTCAGCAATAGTCGCAGTGATCGTTGCTACCGTCGATGTCTCTCTGGTTCTCCTCGCTTTACTATCTTCCACCGTCGATCGCCCTCAGCGGGTCTTGGAGGTGTGTGGGAAGTTTCTATTTCCCTCTGTACTTCTTTGCTTCATTGTAGTTTTTTCTTGCTCACGTGACCGACTTCAGTCTCCCGAGTTAGATTTCCTTTTGTCGTGGCCTGGTGGCTAGGTGTTGCATTTAGTCCTTTTCTTGAACGAGTAGGTTCATGAGGCTCCAGTATGTATTACAAGTTAGATCCTCCCGGTCCTCTGCCACTCCCAGATTTGCTCTGTGATGGTTTCGGTACCGGTGATGATATTGGAGAGTCGTCCTTTGTAATATCTGCCAGCACAAAGACATTGCGGGGAAGCCACCGTCTAGTTCTGATTCAAGGTGGGAGTTTTATAATTATCCATGGTCAAGTTAGTTCATTTTTATTTCTCACTCTGAGCCAGTACCAAGACCGCCAACGAGGGGAACCCTTTTGTTGATCACACAGTTCCAACGGGAACACTCAAGAAGTAGAGGTATAGCTTTTGAACGGGTGAACGATATTGCGCTTGGCTAGTCCGGTGGAACGCTCCCACGCCCCACCGGCGTTTAATCCCGCCCCCGCCTTTCCACCCGCCCATCAGCTAACCCTCGCCGCGCAAGACTCTCAAGCTGGCAGATCGGGTCTAGGTCCCAGCCAGCCTCCATCAATCCAAGAGAGAGAACATTGTGTCCATTTCGAGAGCCAGTTGTCAACGTGGTTGTCTGTGAAGCCATCCCAGTTAATTTGTTTTTTCCATCCAAGCCTGTCTGTTATGGTTGGATCTGAGACAGCATAGCCTTGGGCCTCATTGGAACACACAAGTCCTCCCCCGCAACGACAGGATGGCACGACGGGGTTGTGGATACCAAAGACCCCGGATTACTATAAACTAGATAGTTCGCGTGGAAATGGCCCAGTTTATAAGTAATAAAATTAAGGATTTTTCGATCTACAGGGTGTCCATAAATCTCTTATAAAAGTCTCTCATAAAATCTCAACAGCACCTCTTTCACAAACAGGATTCCTGAAACACACAAATGCAAAATGTGGTTAAAAACTTTAATAAACACTAAATACAACGGAAGAAATCAGAATAAAATATCTCATCAATTGCATTTGTAATAATTTTTTAAACGGTTAAGAGATTTTATGGTCATCCTGTATAATTGCGTTTTAAGTTTGATTACATTTAACTATATTGAAATTATTATAAAGACGAATGTATTAAAGATGTACGACGAATTATTGGGTTTCCAAAGAATATTTTTCATGAATATATAGAGAACATCCATTCTGTATCTTATTTACCGATACTACGGCCTTGATAAGGGGGGAACCTTTCTTGGAGTTGAGGCCACATTAACAACGTCCCCTCAAGAAAACCTCAAACAATAGATTTGCATGGTCCTATATAACATATTTTACAGCTATTTTAACATAACTACACACAGTTTGCATGAAAATGTAAAACACATTACATAGAAAACAAGAAAACAGTAAATGTTTTTAATAATGTCTTATATTTTTAACATTTTTCTGAACAGGCCATAGAGGGTTTATTTTATGACTTGAAAGGCCACGTGCGGCCTTAAGGCCGCAGGTTCCCCACCAATGGCCTAGATAGTACCCGTGGAAACGCAGTTTAAAAGTGATAAAATTAGGATCCATGAAATAAAATATATTTTTACCTTTCATATATAAATTATTCAACTATACACATTTAAGAGTAACAAGAACAAAAGTCAAAGTAGTTATTTACCCCTACTTTAGATTCCGATTTCAGTTCAATAATTTTTCATCAGTAATCGATTCAGAGAAATGGGACGGACACACACAGATAGAGAGAGACAGAGATAGAGATCCATTATGTATTATATAAGCAGATGCACCCGGTGTGGCAGCCCAGTACCACGTGCTGCTGTACACGCGTCTCAGTGCCAGTATCGGAACTTACGCTGGATGTTGATCCACTTGCGGCCGTCTCTGACTCCAGGCACGCTCCCCAGCACGGCATCCAGCTGTGTCACCATCTCCACTTCGCACGCATCCACTTCCACCACATCCCGCCACATTTCCCCTTCCACCGCGCCACCCAAATTTGATGGCAATTTCACCACGTTATCCAGACGCTGTCGTTCCTCCAGCCACCCAGAGAACATACGGCCTGTTACCATAGCAAGAAAAATTACTAGACAGACATTTGTTTGGATAAAACATGTGAAATTCCAAGTTTGCTGAATCTTTCCACTGAAACACTACAGCTTTGAAAAATATTAGGTAACCAAGTGAAGAGCTACCATTCGATATTTAATAATTATTTGACCACTGAACTTCAAATTATCGACTAACCACTCAGTACCAGACAATTGTTTGACCACTCGCTACCCAATAATTGATTGACTACTCCATACCGATCAAAAAAACTCCCTTGCATGATACACCGCAGTAAAGTCTATCAAAGAAACATACAATAAAGACAAAAGTAACACCTTTACACCTCTGACCAATGAAACGTAGGGGAATAGGAGGTGAAATGACAGACAATCCTTTAGAGTAAGCACACAATCTTGCACTATAGATAGTAAATTCAGGTCGTCTGAACACTAGCACAAAATGACACTGAACTACGATGCGTACGTATCTGCAACATGAGCTTGCTTCAAAACAATATCAAGTAACGGTATAAGAACAGAAGGCCAGGACCGGAAACCCGCTCTGGTTTCTGAGGCCGCTGGTGCGACGCACACAAAACCAGCTTAACACGTTGAGTGCGATTGTCTAGCCGGTGCAAATCTTTACTTTGTACACACAGTCACTAGAAAGCTTTGAAAAAATTACAGAACCTAACCTGAGCGACCCACCGGTGGGTCGTATCGCACTTAACGTGTTAAGCTGCTGCTCACAGCCACCCAAAAATGCTGTTCTGTACATGCCATTTTTTGCCATAGGTTGTGGATTACATTACCTTCAAGTCTGTCCTTGATGTATTGCAAAGTGGCATCAGCGAAAGTACTTTTGAAGCGAGGCTTCAGAGACGACTTCCGACGTTTACTCGACCGTAGACGCGTTGTCGTCCCCCCTTCGTCGGTCAATGACAGGCCGCTGGATCGACGGCGCCGAGTGCCGGCCTCTCCAGCGCAACTGCTGACTTCGCTAGCGAGACTTGAGATGCTGTCACTGCGAGACATCGGTGGTAGCAGGTCTGTTTGAGGGGTACCTTCCGTACGTGGCCTGGCTCTGCCAGCACTTACGTTGTGAGATTTGTTCTCTAACGGTGTGCCTCTCAACAAATTTCTGGAGTTCTCTCCACGTAATGAACCATTACCGTCGAACGAGTCTCTGGGCCTGCTGGCAGACATATTTTCTACGATCGGGAAACGATGCGAGCTTCCCCCAAACGATTTTCCCGATGTGACACCTCCATCGTGTTGGAGAAGGAAAGGTGTTTCAACAGGTTCAGATATATTGCTAGATGCAGTTTGACCACAATCACTTGCTGTTGATTTGCAATCTTTTTCGGAGCAAAACAAATCAGGAATGTGGGGGATGAAATACTTATTTTCATCGGTAAGTTTGACAGTTGTTTCCTTGTCGAGGTTGTTTAAAATTTTATTATCGGACACAAGAGGGACATCATTGGCGCAGGCAAGACTATTGTCCACAACAGACTCAGCATCGGAGTTATCACCTAAGTTTGGTTGGAAGTTGAGAGTAGCTCTCATTACACGCTCACCTTCAGCAGTATTGGTAACAACCGACACCACAGACGTCGCTTTAGTGCCAAGGTCGCCGCGAGTAGACTTGCCTTGCTGCGGTTGACCTCTTGCATGCTGAGAAGAATTAAGATTCTGCCGTGGGGCGCATAAGACGGAGACGCTGCTGGTGCTGGCAGAGCTCAAGTCCTCGTCGTCGAAGTAGTAGATCTTTTCGGGGGAGGCCATAATTTCCTAGTGACTAGATTAGGGTGTAGGATTGCGAGCTTATAGTCCCGTGACACAGCACGCCATGGAGACTAGCAACGAAGTGAAGGCATTAGGGGAGGTTTGGTCCCACACTAACAAAGTCTCACACACCAAAGACTGAGTTGGATACCTGGAGGCCAGTGTCAAAATTAACTAATGCAAAACTTTACAACCGGCCTCATTTCATGCATGGAAGAAAAGGTCGAGGTGCATAGCCATTACCACTATTAGTCACTATAGAAAATTAAAAAAAAATTAAAACCATACTAGAATGGAATAGAATAGAATAAGGCAATAGGAACGAGCCGTTTGGCCCATTCTTGGTTCAATACCGAAGTCCCATGCCGTCTAAAGTAAA